>JARYGA010045811.1:0-126778 GCA_030545235.1 Helianthus tuberosus | reverse complement strand
CTGGGTGATTGTAGACAGGCTAACCAAGTCAGCTCATTTCCTACCAATGAAAGGAACTTTCTGTATGGAACTGTTAGCTAAATTATATGTAAATGAAATAGTTTCATTACATGGAATTCCTCTATCAATTGTTTCTGACAGAGATAGTCATTTTACCTCTCATTTTTGGAGAAGTTTCCAAAAAGCAATGGGAACCAAGTTGAATCTAAGCACCGCTTATCATCCTCAAATGGACGGACAAAGCGAATGGACAATTCAGACAATGGAAGACATGCTTAGAGCTTGTGTAATTGATTTCAGAGGTAATTGGGACGATCACTTACCATTGATAGAATTTTCTTATAATAACAGTTATGACACAAGTATCAATGCCGCATAATTCGAAGCACTTTATGGACGAAAGTGCAGAACGCCAGTCTGTTGGGCAGAAATTGGAGAACAGCAACTATCTGGACCAGAGATAGTACAAGAAACAACAAACAAGATCATTCAAGTCAAGGAAAGACTGAAAGCAGCACGTGATAGACAAAAGAGTTATGCTGATAACAGACGAAAGCCATTGGAATTTCAAGTAGGAGATAAAGTGTTATTGAAAGTCTCTCCTTGGAAAGGAGTGGTAAGATTCATCAAAAGGGGAAAGTTAAGCCCCATGTATGTTGGACCTTTTGAGATTACTAGAAAAATAGGACCTGTAGCCTATCAGCTACAACTACCAGAGGAAAAGGCAGGAATACATGATGTATTTCACGTATCTAATCTCAAGAGATGTTTAGCTGATACATCGCTAGTAGTGCCTCTTAAGGATATAGAGGTAAATGAACAGTTAAAATTTATAGAGAAGCCTCTACAGATTGAAGACAGAAAAATTAAGAACCTCAAGCACAAAAGACTAGTTCTAGTCAAAGTGAAGTGGGACTCCAATAGAGGACCAGAATACACATGGGAGCTTGAATTAGAAATGCAAAGGAAATATCCACACATGTTCCAGTAGACCTCGAGGACGAGCTCTAAAACAAGGTGGGGAGGATATAACAACCCTCCGAAATATTTTGACACCCTAATATATTATAAAATATTCCTATATGTCCTAAAATACACCCCGTATGTGAAAACCGAGCCCAAAATACAATATAGCATTAAAAATAAAATAAAAATCAAATTTTAATGTAGCTCGCGGCCTGCGACGGATATAGCTCAAGGCTACGCGGGGCACGACGACCTGGATATGAGGATTCACCGGAGCACGCCACGTGTCCGACGCGTGTGGGGTCTAGGGCTGACTCGGCAAGCCTTTGACCGGACACGTAGTCCCTGGAGGGCCGCGTAGGCCTTAGCCTAATGCTACACGGGGCGCGACAGAACCAAAGATCAGCCCTATAAATTGAACGCTTCGGCTTCAGTCTACGATCGCTCATTTCTTTTCTTTTTTTACGAATTTCCACATAGATAAAGTAATTTCCGAGTATAATACCCCCCTAAATAACGAGGTTCTGCCCCGATGTAAGTATTATAACCCCGGTTACGTATTAGATACGTTGCCCGATTGATCCAGGGTTCCGTAATGGCTGTCGAGGTTCTGCCCGACGTAGTCGTTGGAATGTCATCTCGGGGTGGGTATTACTAATGTAAATAATGTGTTATTTTACTAACATATGTGCATTGTATAAATTATAGATAATCACCAGGAAACCTTAGAAGAAATCTAAGTCAGCAATATGAGTAATCTCCTTTTTGTAAACTGTTTTTACAAAACCTTAAATGTTTTACAATGCGATTAAGCAGTGATTGAGTCTTTGTAGTTCTTCAATTACTGCCGGTATATTGGGGTTTTGTATACAAAATGTGGAACACGTTACCGTTGGACAAAGAGTTAGCCAATGTGTAATATGACCCACCAGTCAGGATTGACAATACTGAATGAGTAATTGTGTAGAAATAAACAATGTGATGGCTCTCAATACTGTTAAAGAATAAAACTCTTCTTGATTAAATTAGGATTCACTCACTAGTATTTCCCACTGACAAAATGTTTTTAAACGCGTTTCAGTTAACAAAATGTGAAAGCCAACTAGAAGCCAGCTGGACAGCACTGAAGGCTTAGAAAAGTGGCTATAAAAGTTACCTAAATAAAAGAAGATGTTTTATTCAATAAAATGGGGATCTTCCCTATGAAAATGTTTGTAATGAAAACTTGGGTTTTATCCCAATATGTTTAATATTATAAAAGTGTGGTATTTACTCTGATAACAATTTCCAAACTACGGTCCTGATGAAATTTCCGTTGCCAAAGTGATAAACAAAACGATACCACCAAAACTGGTCTCGTGGTCGCCCGTTCCCGGGACAAATAGGGGGCGGGGGTTGCGAAATTGAGTACATGATCCTTAACAAGTACTGCACTTACCGCCTTAGAAGAAACTGCCAAGTATAAGGATAATATATCCCCCTTTTCTGGTTTCATTAAAGCTGGAGCGGAGGATAGGTAATCCTTAAGGGCCTTGAGGGCATTCTCATGTTTTTAGTCCACTCAATTTTTTTGTTCTTTCTCAAGATGTCATAGAATTCTTTGAATTTTTCAGATGACTTTGAGATGAATCTGTTCAAGGCTGCAATCCTTCATGTCAATCTTTGCACATCCTTAGCATTGGCAGGAGACTTGATGTTCACAATGGCCTTGATTTGTTATTGACTTGCCTCTATCCCTTTTTTAGTCACCATATAACCTAGAAACTTGCCAGCTTTTACACCAAAGTGGCACTTGGAAGGATTCAATTTCATGTTGTATCTATCAAGGATATCAAATGCTTCCTCCAAATCTCTAAGGTGATCCTCAGTTCTTTTGGACTTAACCACCATGTCATCAATATAGACTTCTATTCGTGTCCAATTTTTTCTTTAAACATTATATTAACTAGCCTTTGGTATGTAGCGCCTGCATTTCTTAGTCCAAATGGCATAGCAATATAACAATAGATACCAGTAGGGGTCATAAAGGTTGTATCCTCTTGATCAGATGGTTCCATCTGAATTTGTTGGAATCCAGATGAAGCATCCATAAAAGTTAACAACTCATTACCCGCTGTAGCATCCACCATGGAGTCAATGTGGGGTAATAGGAAAGGATCCTTGGGACATGCCTTATTTAAATCAGTAAAATCGACACATACCCTCCACTTTCCATTTTTCTTTTGAACAACAACCACATTGGCTAACCACCTTGGATACTTCACCTCTCTAATCATACTTGCTTTAAGCAGGTTATCTACCTTCTCTTGGATGATCACATTTTTTTCAGGTGCAAACTTTCTCCTCTTCTGATGTATAGGCTTGAAAGACCTGTCAATGCCAAGTTTATGAGTAATAATATCTTTGGAAATACCTGTCATGTCTTCATGTTTCCAAGCAAAGGTAGCTTTTCTCATTTTTAAGAAGGATACTAAATCCTGTTCAATGGTATCGAGGATCCCGGATCCTATAAAAACTTTGGATTCAGGATCCTAAGGATCCATCAGGATATCTTTAACATCTTGTTCTCTTGCCTCCAGGACATCTCTTGGAGGATACTTTAATTGCTATGCCTCCCTAGGTCTTGAGGCTGGCTTCATTGATGAAGTGTAACAATTCTTGGCTTCTTGTTGATCACTTTCTATCTTCACCACACCCCATGGAGTAGGGAGTTTTACACACTGATGATATGTAGATGGAACTGCTTTCATACCATGTGTCCATGGCCTGCCAAGGATAAAATTGCAACAAGATAAGCAATCTATGACACAAAATGTTTGAAAAGAATTAACTCCCTTAATGTAAATAGGAAGTTTAATGTCCCCCAATGTGTTCTTGGTTTCTCCACTGAATCCCACAAGAACTGATGATCTTGGGATAATCTCTGATTCAGGGATGTTCATTTTCTTGAGGACATCAAGTTGGATAATGTTCACTGAGCTTCCCCCATCTATGAGAATCTTGCGAACAAAATGGTTAGAAATAAACAATGTAATGACAAGACCATCATGATGAGGATCCTGAATATCTACACGATCATCCTCATCAAAGGATACAACTTTCTTCTTTGGCATGCCTCTTAGCTACTGAAAAGGAGGTGCCACATATATCTGATCCACCAGAGATAAAGTTGATAATCTGGGCATCAGCTGGAGGAGCAGGAGCCCTTTCTGGAACTTTTTCAGGATCCAGGATCCTTGATTTCTTTCTTCTGAATAGTTCCTTCAAGTATCCTTTGCTTAACATGTAACCGATCTCTTTCCTAAGTGCTATGCATTCATCAGTGAGATGACCAAAATCTTCATGATATGCACACCATTTGGATTTGTTTTTTGTGGTAGCCGGCTTATCATTCTTTCTAGGCCACCTAGCTTTATCACCTAAATTCTGCATAGCAAGGATCGGTTCATTGTTATCAACAACAAAGCAATATTCAGAAATAGGAGGATAATCCTCATCGTCCTCCTCTTACTCCACAGCATGCACATTTTGATTATCAGACTTGTTGTATGATTTTGATTTGTTGTTCTCGAAATAGGATCCTTTCTTTTCCTGCTTTGAGGATCCTGATAGTCTCTCCTGGATCCTCTTATCATCCTTTAAACAGATGAATCTAAGGGCCCTGGTTCTCACTTCATCAAGGTTCCTACAAGGTGTCATCACAAGATCATCATAGAATTATGAATCCTTAAGCAAAGCCATTTTAAAAGCTTCCACAGCTGTTGTAATATCTAAGTTGGGAATTTCTAAGGATTCTCTACTGAATTTTGTTATATAATCCCTTAATGATTCATTGTTACCTTGAGTTATCCTATATAAGTCATTAGTTAAACGTTCAAATCTCCTACTACATGAAAATTGGCTATTGAACATGTTAGGGATAGATTTTCTAAACCTAAGGATCACGGATCCTCAAATACTACCAGGATCACGGATCCTCAATTCTGTTTGAATTAAGGATCCTCAAAAGATGTTGCAGGATCAGGATTCAGGATCCTTATTGCTATCCTTATACTAACGGTTACCTTCACTATGTTTAAGTTTGTTTTGCAGGAGTATACATGTTGGACTTGGTCTTGCCGATATTCTTGGAGAATACGCTCTCAATATTCCGCACGTGTTCAGCTGGAGTAACCATTATGGAAGTAGTGGGAGGCTAGCACAAATTGCGGATAGTTAGTTGTTTAAGTTATTTCTATTTTTAAAGGGGATAACAAGCTTGAATTAGAACAATTGGCTAAGTTAGCTAACACTCACACACTCGCAAGCTCTCAATAGTTCATTTGGCGATTTCATACATATTGCACTCTAGTGGTCCTTGTAACAAGCTTGTTATCATCCCGAGTTGTAACAATCATTTGTTTAATTATAGTTGGTGATCGGTAGTTTCCATCACCCGAGGTTTTTTATGCCGGAGATCAACTCTTGATCAAGGGCTTTTTCCTCGTATAAATCCTTGTGTCACTTGTTCATTTCATTTGCAAGTTTGTTCATACATTTATTCATTGTTTCAAGCATCATTCCTCACAACAAAGATTTGGTTGCATTATCCTAGCCTGATTTTAGATCAAAACAGTTTGGCGCCCACCGTGGGGCAATTGGTACTTCATTTCTGAAAAAATTTGCTCATTGTCTTCATTTCGGTTCACTATCTTCAACCATATGGCTTCTTCAGCAAAGAACACTACAAGCTCTATGCCAGCAGTCACTTCTTCACAGGGCTTCCACCTTTGCCTCCACCACCTTTTGGATCCCAGAAGAACGCTGAAAATGCTGCAAAGAGACAAAGCCCCATTTTCCCAAAACCACCAACATCTGCTGTTTCTTCTAACCCTACTAACAGTGATCTTTTTACTTTGATTTTGCAGATGAGGGATCACATACAAGAGCAGGATAAAACTAATGAAAGGATCCTCCGGGAGATTGGTGACATTAAGAAACAGAAGAAATCAGGGGAGGATCACTCCAGCTATAACTGCCCAGCAATCTGCAGCTCCAGATATCCAATACCAGGGTGCATCAACAGGAATGCGCTTTGGATCATCGGCAATGACTCAAGCTCTAGGATCCTACTTTCAACCTTCAGGATCCTTCTTCCAGCATCAGGGATCCTCTCAGGTTCAAGGATCCACCGTTCAGCCTCAAGGATCCTTCTTCCAGCATCAAGGATCCTTTCCGGTTCAAGGATCCTCTTAGGTTCAAGGATCCTCTAAGCTTCAAGGATCCTCTCAGGTTCAAGGATCCTCCTTTCAGGTTCAAGGATCCTCATCTCATGTTTACGGATCCATGGATTATCCTCCAAGACCCCCAGTCACAACACATCAAGGATCCGACATCTTTCAGGATCAGGGATTCTTAAGAAGTGTGCAGCCCTCAAGTTCAGATGTTCATAAAGGAGACTTCATTCCAATACAGACCATTGCTTCTTCTGGTCCTTCAGTCATACCAGAATCTCGTCAATATGGATTCACATCTGGGATTCTAAACCTGAATCCTCCGGGAGGTAACACTTTCAATAATTCTTATAACACTAACCATGGATTTGTGCAGGGGTATCAATCAAGCTATGGCTAGGGAATTACAAAAACTAAAGTATATGATATCCAGCGTCCCAGGAGTGGTTAAGCCCATTCCTGAAATTGCAGATGGAAGTCACAGGATATCTCGCTTTGCACCACCCATTTGTGATGCAGATATTCCAAAGAGATTCCAAATACCAACCATGAAGTTGTATGATGGTTCAACATATCCAGATGAGCATGTAGCTCAGTACAAAGAAAGGATGGAGATCAATCCAATTCCTGAGAGGTTAAAAGAAGCATATCTATGCAAGGGTTTTGGATCCACACTCACAGGATCAGCTCTTAAATGGCTGCTAAGTCTTCCCCCTTACTCTATTACTTCATTTGCTAATCTAGTTAATCTGTTTAATAGCCAATTCTCATGTAGTAGAAAATTTGGACGTTTAACTAGTTATTTATATAGGGTAACACAAGGTCAAAATGAATCACTTAGAGATTATATCACTAAGTTTAGTAAAGAATCCTTAGATATTCCTAATCTGGATATAGCTACGGCTGTGGAAGCCTTTAAAATGGGTTTACTTAGGGATTCATTATTCTATGATGATCTTGTCATGACCCCATGCAGGAATCTTGATGAAGTGAGAACCAGGGCCCTTAGATTCATCCAATTAGAGGATGATAAAAGGATCCAGGAAAGACTGGCAGGATCCTTGAAGCAGGAAAAGCAAGGATCCTACTTCAAGAACAACAAGTCCAAATTTTATAACAAGTCTGACAACCAGAACGTGCATGCAGTAGAACAGGAAGAGGATGATGAGGATTATCCTCCCATTTCTGAATATTGTTTTTCTGTCGATAACAATGAACTAATTCTTGCAATGCAGAATTTAGGTGAGAAAGCAAGATGGCCTAGAAAAAGTGATAAACCAGCTGCAACAAAAGACAAATCCAAATGGTGTGCATATCACGAGGATTTCGAGAATCTCACTGAAGAATGTATTGCACTGAGAAAAGAAATCGGTTACTTGTTAAGCAAGGGGCACTTAAAGGAGCTTTTGGGGAGAAAAAAGACAAGGATCCAGGATCCTGAAATGGTTCCAGAAAGAGCTCCTGCTCCTCCGGTAGATGCACAAGTTATAAACTTCATATCTGGTGGTTCAGACATTGTGGTACTTCCTTTTCAGCAGCTAAAAGACATGCCAAGGAAACAAAGATGGATAATGGAGATAGACCCATCCGGACCTCTACTGTCACACAGGAGAAAGTCATAACTTTTGATGGGGATGATTGTGTTGATGTTCAGGATCCTCATCATGATGGTCTTGTTATTACTTTGTTCATTTCTAACCATTTTGTTCGAAGGATCCTAATCGATGGAGGAAGCTCGGTGAACATCATTCAGCTTGATGTCCTCAAGAAGATGAACATCCCTGAATTGGATATTGTCCCAAGATCCTCATTTCTTGTGGGATTCAGCGGAGAAACCAAGAATACATTGGGGTACATTAAACTTCCCATCTACATTGAAGGACTTCATTCTAATAAAAAAATTTGTGTTATAGATTGCTTATCTTGTTGCAATGTTATCCTTGGCAGGCCATGGATACGAAGGCAGTTGCATCTACATATCATCAATGTGTGAAGCTTCCTAGTCCATGGGGGGTGATAAAGATTGAGAGTGACCAACAAGAAGCAAAGAATTGCTATACCTTATCAATGAAGCCGGCCTCAGGACCAAGGGAGCAATAGCAACTAAAGTATCCTCCAAGAGACGTCTTGGAGGCAAGAGAACAGGATGTGAAAGAAATCCTTATGGATCCTCATGATCCGGAATCCAAAGTCTTCATAGGATCAGGGATCCTCAGCAACATTGAACAGGATCTAGTATCCTTCCTTAAAAGGAGAAAAACTACATTTTCCTGGAAGCATGAAGATATGACAGGTATCTCTAAAGATATAATTACTCATAAACTTGGCATTGACAGGTCATTCAAACCTATACATCAGAAGAGGAGGAAGTTTGCACCTGAGAGGAATGCCATTATCCAGGAGGAGGTAGACAAGTTACTCCGAGCAGGTATGATTAGAGAGGTTAAGTATCCAAGATGGTTAGCCAATGTGGTTGTTGTTCAAAAGAAAAACGGAAAGTGGAGGGTATGGGTCAATTTCACTGATTTAAACAAGGCATGTCCCAAGGATCCTTTCCTATTACCCCACATTGACTCCATGGTGGATGCTACCGCTGGTCATGAGTTGTTGACTTTTATGGATGCTTCATATGGATTTCAACAAATTCAGATGGAACCATCTGATCAAGAGGATACAGCCTTTATGACCCCAACTGGTATCTATTGTTATATTGCTATGCCATTTGGACTAAGGAATGCAGGTGCTACTTATCAAAGGCTAATCAATATGATGTTTAAGGAACAAATTGGACACACTATGGAAGTCTATATAGACGACATGGTAGTTAAGTCCAAGAGAGCTGAGGATCACCTTAGAGACCTGGAGGAAGCATTCAATATCCTTGACAAATTCAATATGAAGTTAAATCCTTCAAAGTGTCACTTTGGTGTTAAAGCAAGCAAGTTCCTAGGCTATATGGTAACAAAAAGAGGCATTGAAGCAAGTCCAGAGCAAATTAAGGCTATTGTGAATATCAAATCTCCTGCCAATGCCAAGGATGTGCAAAGGTTGACAGGGAGGATCGCAGCCTTGAATAGGTTCATATCAAAATCATCAGAAAAGTGCAAGGAATTCTACGACATTTTGAGAAAGAACAAGAAATTTGAGTGGACTGAAAAGCATGAAAATGGTCTCAAAGCCCTTAAGGATTACCTATCCTCGGCTCCTGCCTTGATGAAACCAGAAAAAGGGGATATATTATCCTTATATCTAGCAGTATCCTCTAAAGCAGTAAGTGCGGTCCTTGTTAAGGATCACGAAGGTACACAACATCCTGTCTATTATGTAAGTAAGAGTTTGCTTGATGCTGAATCCAGGTATTCACATTTAGAAAAACTTATCCTTGCTTTGATTATGGCATCTACTAAACTAAGACATTATTTTGAAACTCATGCCATTATTGTTAATACTAACTTTCCAATTAAGAATGTTCTCAGGAAACCAGAAATGTCAGGAAGGATGGCTAAATGGGCAGTGAAGCTTAGTGCTTATGATATAAGATATGAACCAAGGACTGCCATCAAATCCCAATCCTTAGCTGACTTTGTGGCAGATTTTAGTAGTGATTTACAAAGAGAAGCTGAGTTAGAAGTTCAGCAGCTTGAAGAGACTAAGGATCCTTGAATACTCTTCACTGATGGAGCCTCTAATGTCAAAGGAACAGGACTTGGAATACTACTAAATCGCCACATGGCGACATAATACCCCACTCAATAGCTTGTGAGTTCCAAACTACTAATAATGAGGTTGAATATGAGGCCTTGATAGCTGGTTTCCAAATTGCCAAGCATATAAGGATCAGGTATCTTGAGGTACATGTAGATTCACTGTTAATTACTAATCACTTTAATGGATCCTATGCTGTTAAAGGTGAAAAGCTAATCAAATACCTAGAGATAGTCAAGGAATTGGCACTCTCTTTTGTTTCTTTTAGTTTGACACAGGTACCCAGGGAAGAAAATGCAGAAGCTGATGCATTGGCCAACCTAGGATCATCCTTAAAAATTCTAGAGGATATCAAGATCCCTATCATACATATTTTGGCTCCTGCTATTGAGGATCACATAACTATGGAGATAGAGGAGGATTCCGCAATGGTTCCTAGTGATGGTGCACAGTCTCATTCAGGATCATGGATCCTCCCAATCATGAGATATATACAACATGGAGAGATTCCTACAGGAGAAAACCCTAGGGCTTTCAAAATCAAGGTATCTCACTTTACAATATTGAATAACATGTTATATAAACGATCTCTTGCAGGTCCATATCTAAGGTACATAGAGGGTCCTGAAATTCAAGAAGTCCTAAAGGATTTTCATGAAGGAGATTGTGGAAACCACACTGGGGGCAGGGCATTGTTCTGAAGGATCCTTAGGACAGGATACTATTGGCCAACAATGAAGAAAGATGCTATGGATTATGCCAAGAAGTGTGATCATTGTCAGAGACATAGTAATATCCTTCATCAGCCAGCAGAGCTCCTGTATCCTATATCCTCTTCTTGGCCATTCATGAGATGGGGAATGGATATAGTCGGTAAACTTCCCAAAGTACCAGGAGGAAAGGTAGTCATGCTTGCCATGACTGATTACTTCTCTAAGTGGATAGAGGCTGAAGCCTTTGCTCAAGTCAGAGAAAAAGAAGTGATATCCTTTATTAAAAGAAATATCATTACTAGATTTGGTATCCCTTCTGAAATTGTTTGTGATAGTGGATCCTAATTTATTGGGAGTAGAACTACTAACTTTTGTGACAGCTGGGGGATTAAGATGATAACATCAACACCAGTCCACCCACAAGCTAATGGTTAAGCAGAATCATCCAACAAGATCATCATCAACAACTTGAAGAAGAAGCTTGGATCCAAGAAAGGAAAGTGGGCAGAAGAACTACCTTATGTACTATGGGCTGATAGGACAACCCCCAAGAATGCCACTAGCCAAAGTCCATTTTCTTTGGTATTTGGAGCAGAATCAGTGATCCCTACAGTGATGGTGGTTCCTATTGCAAGAACAAGCATCCGTGATCCTAAAGGAAATGCTGAAAACTTGGTTCAATACTTGGATACCATAGAAGAACTCGGGGATTTGGCAAGGATAAGGATGGCTAGTTATCAACAAAGGATGGCTGGAGCCTACAATAAGAATGTCAGGATCGGGAAATTCCAAGTTGGTGATATGGTATTGAGGAAAGCATTTCAGAATACCACAAATCCTGCTGATGGAAAATTGGCACCAAAGTGGGAAGGCCCTTATCTTATTGAAGCAGAAGCAGAAGCAGGAAAGGGGGCATATCGATTGTTAACAATGGAAGGTGATTTGCTACAAAGAGCTTGGAATGCTGTCCACTTGAAGAGATACTTCATGTAGTAAGGATTCAGGATCCTTAGCAACATTCATGGCCGATATCCTCGAAGGATCCTTAGAGGATACATGATCCTCATTCTGGTAATGATCTAATTTTAATCTATTTAATTCTTTAGTTACCTTCTATACAAGGAGAAGGATCCTGGATCCTTTATCCTTCTTTCACTTAGTTCTGAGTTTTGCAGAAGGTTGATATATCCTTGACAAAGGATTCAGTATCCACAGAAGTATCCAGTTATTTTGGGCTTGACCCCAGTTATTTGGGCTTGACGCCCAATTATTTGGGCTTGACCCTAGTTAATTAGGCTTGACCCCAGTTTTTTGGGCTAGTCCCCAGTTTGTTGGGCCTGTCCCCAGTATCGCCAGCAGCGCACGATGATCCTGGTGCAGTTCATGGCAATGGGAGTAGTACCCGCTTTAGGGGCTGATAATTTCATTGTACTGGCTGTATTTAGGATCCTACGTATAATGGTAGACGTACCATACATCCGTTCCTAAGGTTTCTAACATTTTCACGTTAGCTAAGGTTTTGGCATTTTCATGTCACTAAGTTTGGATAGTCGCCAGTGAGGGCCATACTCCAGTTTACACAAGATCCTTTGGGCTTGTCCCCAGTTTTTTGGGCTTATCCCCAGTTTTTTGGGCTTGTCCCCAATTTTTTGGGCTTGTCCCTAGTATATTGGGCTTGTCCCCAGAATTGTTGGGCTTGTCCCCAGTTGCTAACTCTTCTCTTATAATTGGCTTAGTCCCAAGTTATGTTCCATTTCAGGTTTTTGAAGCTAAAAAGTTAAGGATCCTTGATCCTAACCTTTTATTAAGGTTTGTCTTTTGGTTTTCCTGATTGTAAGTATTAAAGGTTTAGGATCCTAACTTGGATTCTCAGGTATGATCCTTAATCACTTTGGTTTTATACTTTATTTGTCTAAGTGACCCTTATTCTTTGACAACAGCTTGCATGATCCTTAAGTCAGATCACTTTTTGAATTTTTCGATTATAGGATATTTGATCCTTGATCATATCCTAAACTTTTTGACATAATCTACCAACCTTTTATTCTTAACTTATGAATTCAAGCAAAGTGTATAATAGCAACTGAAAGGTAAGGTATTCATAAATGTAACAACACATGAGATAGTCAAAAGATTAAGCTTTTATTTACCAAAAGTTAAACCCTTAAAAGATTGTCAAAATTGCCAACCCAAGTTTCTACCAGCAAAATGTGGCCCGTCCACTTGGGTTGGCAAAGGGTGTCCAAATTAACAAGGTCTAAGTGCAGGAAATAAAGGTAGCAGGATAACAAGTGGTTTTATCCCCCAAACAGAGGATCCATACAAGGATCCATGATCCTCAACCCAAAAAACTATTGTCTAAGTTATTACAGACCAACCATTGTTCATAAAAACACCATAAAAAAACCAACTACCAAATCATAAAAAATGGGCTCCGGCCGCGTCTAGATAAATCCATCATCGCCCATTTTTGCAGCTCACACTTTCGCTGCATCACCATCACCATCATCTCCAGCCCCAGCATCACCAGCCTGATCCTTAGCCCCGCTGCCACTTGCCTCAAGCATCAAGACCTCTCCAGCCTCCTCTTCATCATCAAGCTCAGCCAGCTTAGCCTTCCAGCCCTCCTAGTCCCAATTGGTCCTGTCAAAGTCATGATCCTCAGCTTCCTTGGCCATCTGCAGTTTGATCTTTTACATAGCAATGGCATTGATGTGGGCCATGACCAGCTGCTTTTTTGCCAAATTAAGCTCCTTCTCGAGGCGAAAAATGGTCTCATCCTTTGCCAGGAAGATCTTCTGGAACTCCAAGTGCTTCTGGATAGCTTCCTCGGCATAAGCATCCAAGAGCATCTGGATCTCAGCAAATTTCTGCAAAGAAAAGAAGGATTCAGTTCATGATCAGTTATCCTCAAATAGGCAGGATAGAATTAAGGATCAAGGATCCTTACCTCATCGAAGTATTCTTCAAATTGGTGACGGATGAGGGGCAGGCCATCAAGATCATCAGCTTCAGTGGACTTCCTCTTCTTTCCTCCCTTGCCCTTGGAGGTGACAGGCTTAGGAACTGGAACGCTTGGGCTAGCAGCAGATTTCTTCTTTCCGGACTGAGGAGCGACAGTACTAAGATCACTGACGCTGAAGCGGGTGGCTGACTTTGAGGATTTCCCAGCACCTACAAAGGACAAATAGCAGATAAGTATCCTTAATCTATATTTATTTACTCATATTTAAATTTAAACGCTTACTTGACATGGTTACTGAACCGGAGAATACTTCTTGAGAATCCTTTGTGTTTGCTTGGAATGATCTAATTGCAGGATCAAGGCTCCAAAAAGTAGTGATCCTCTCCTTTGTTGTAGGTGATGGAATGATATGAGAGACTGAGATAGCTGCACAAAAAGACAGGAAAGGATCAGTTATCCTAAATAGAAACAGGGTTATCCTATGACCCTTCTATAAGGATCCTCTATCCTACCATGGGTGGTCCACTTTCTGGGGAGATCTTTCCCATCAGGGGATAGAGTCCCTCCTAACAAAGAAGAAACGCTTCTTCCAGTTGGTATCGTTCTTTGGGGTCTTGAGGATTGGGTGTGCATCACCGGGTTTATGTTTGAATAAGAAACGGTGTGAACCATGGCTCACATGGTTATATAGTTCAGCCAGTTCCGACATTCCCAACTCGATGCCTTCCTGCTCAACGATGTTCTCTAGGGTATATAAAACCCTCCACATCATTGGCATGGCCTGGATATAGCACATGCCGGTGAGGGAGAAGAAGGACTGGGTGAAGGCAGGGAAAGGATAGGAGTATCCTATCAGGAATGGGGTAACCGGAAAGGCAACCCAAGTCTTAGAAACGAAATCGCTTTTGGCAGTAGGGTCAAAAGGCTTGAAGATGATATCCACCGGAAAACAGTGGCGAATCCGGTCAATCTCCGGATCAGTGAAGCTACAGAGTTCCTTCGAAAGATTTTTGATAATCCCTTGGCTTTTCAAAGGACTATCTTTCTGGTGATCCTTGGCGGGGGAGGATCGTAGCTTCATTGTGATCTAAAGATTTTGAAGAAGAACAGAGTAAGAAGATGAAGAGAGAAGGAGGAGAGATATACCTGATTGATCTTTGAATGAGGATTTAAAGGGAGTATCGCTCAAATTTAAATGAAAAATTGATCCTTATCTCTAACCTATATATAATGATGATTCTGCAGGATTGTCACTTCAATGACATATGATATGTAACGGCTAGTTCGACTCAAACGGCTATAATTCCGTTGACTAGTTAGCTGCAGATAAGATTAAAAAATACGACTTGTTAATTTACATTTTACTCCTCATATTTTGAGGGCAATTGTTAGGGATAGATTTTCTAAACCTAAGGATCACGAATCCTCAAATACTGTCAGGATCGCGGATCCTCAATTCTGTTTGAATTAAGGATCCTCAGAAGATGTTGCAGGATCAGGATTCAGGATCCTTATTGTTATCCTTATACTAACGGTTGCCTTCACTATGTTTAAGTTTGTTTTGCAGGAGTATACATGTTGGACTTGGTCTTGCCGATATTCTTGGAGAATATGCTCTCAATATTCCGCACGTGTTCAGCTGGAGTAACCGTTATGGAAGTAGTGGGAGGCTAGCATGAATTGCGGATAGTTAGTTGTTTAAGTTGTTTCTATTTTTAAAGGGGATAACAAGCTTGAATTAGAACAATTGGCTAAGTTAGCTAACACTCACACACTCGCAAGCTCTCAACAGTTCATTTGGCGATTTCATACATATTGCACTCTAGTGATCCTTGTAACAAGCTTGTTATCATCCCGAGTTGTAACAATCATTTGTTTAATTATAGTTGGTGATCGGTAGTTTCCATCACCCAAGGTTTTTTATGCCGGAGATCAACTCTTGATCAAGGGCTTTTGCCTCGTATAAATCCTCGTGTCACTTGTTCATTTCATTTGCAAGTTTGTTCATACATTTGTTCATTGTTTCAAGCATCATTCCTCACAACAAAGATTTGGTTGCATTATCCTAGCCTGATTTATGACCAAAACAGAACAAGTTAACTAGATTAGCAAATGAAGTAATAGAGTAAGGAGGAAGACTTAGCAAGCATTTAAGAGCTGATCCTGTCAGTGTGGAACCGAAACCCTTGCATAGACATGCTTCTTTTGACCTTTCAGGAATGGGGTTAATCTCCATTCTATCCCTATATTGAGCTACATGCTCTTCTGGATCAGTTGTGCCATCATAGAGCTTCATGTTTGGTGTTTGAAACCTCTTTGGTATCTCTGCATCACATATAGGTGGTGCAAAACGAGATATTCTGTGACTCCCATCAGGAATCTCAGGAATGGGCTTAACCACTCCTGGAACGTTGGATATCATATCCTTGAGTTTTTGCAACTCTCTTGCCATAGCTTGGTTGATTCCTGGTTCCTGCACAAAGCCATGGTTAGTATTATAAGATGTATTTAAAGTGTTACCTCCTGATTGATTTGAGGCTGGGATTCCAGATGTGAATCCAAATTGATGTGATTCTGGTATAATCGAGGGACCCGATGAAGCAATAGTTTGCATGGGGATGAAGTCTCCCAAATGAATCTCTGAGCTTCTGGGTTGTAGACTCCTTAAGGATCCTTGATCCTGAAAGATGTTGGATCCTTGATATACCGAAGCTGGAGGTCTTGGAGGATATTCCATGGATCCGTGAGCCTGGGATGAGGATCCCTGAATCTGAGATGAGGATCCTGGATACTGAGAGTAGGATCCTTGAACTGACTGCGTCCCCATGTATCCTCCTGAACTAGAGAAGGATCCTTGATGCTGGAAGGAGGATCCTTGAGGCTGAAGAGAGGATCCTGAAAGTTGGAAGTAGGATCCTTGAGCCCGTGTCATCGCCGATGATCCATAATGCATACTCGATGATCCACCCTGGTACTGGACACCTGATGCCGTGGAATGCTGGGTAGTTGTGGCTGAAGTATCGAAATTCAGTGATCTAGGCACCAATGGAGAGTTATCCTCCGCGGAACTCTTCAATTTCTTGATTTCATCAATCTCACGAAGGATCCTGTCATTAATTTTGTCCTGCTATTGCATGTAATCTTTCATCTGCAAAATCAAAGAATAAAGATCATTGTTAGTAGGACCAGAAGAAACAGCAGTAGTTGCTTTTGTGAAAACGGGGGTATGTTTCTTCGCAGCATTCTTAGCATTCTTCTGGGATCTAGAAGGAATAGGAGGCGAACGTGGAATGCTCTGTGAAGAGGTGATCGCCGGCATGGAGCTTGAAGTGTTCTTCGCATGAGAAGCCATGTGATTGAAGGTAATGATCAGAAATTAATGAAATGAACAAAATTTTTCAAGAATGAAGCACTGTTTTCCCAACGGTGGACGCCAAACTATTTTGGTCAAAAATCACACAAGGATAATGTTACCAAATCTGATTTTTGTGAGGTATGATGCTGTAACACCTCGTAAAATCACGTCCAATTATGTGTTGACACGTGTACTAAACCCTAATAAATTCAAACGTTGACTACGAGGGACTAATTTGGTGAAAGATCAAAAACTTTGATTATGGAAGGACTGGAAGTGTTAACATGCTTAAAATAAGTCTCTGAATAACCTCTCATGGTATTCGTACTCTCATATTAAGCCACATGTTGGATAAGCGAAACCGTTTGCGTATAAATCGAAAGTTTGCTCGGTGAAGGGTTAAAAGCGTCAACATGTTTAATTATACCTCTGAATGACCTTTTAATGAACCCGAAACATTATTACAGCTAATCATATTCTTGGGAATTCAAAACACTGGCCATTTAGGGCTTTAATGTTGATAAACAACAATACGCACAAGGTTGTGCGTTAAAAGGGGTTAAAAGTGTCAACACGTTAATTCTTACCTCTGAGTGACCTTTTAACGAACCCGAGGCATCGTAATGTTTGATAATACTCTCTGGAATGCCCAATATGGATAACATAGGGCTTTGGCGCAATAAAGCGGAAATACGCGCAAGTTTGTGCGTTAGAAGGACCAAAAGCGTCAACATTTGAAACTACACCTTTGAGCGACCATTTAAGCGAACTGGTGTGAACTGGAGTGTCGTAATACTCCATTATACTCTTAGGAATGTGAAGAAACACTAGTTAATTGACCGGAATCAAATTATCTAGGGGGTTTGGATCTGCATAAAAGGGTGTAGTTCTCTCTCGTTTGATTCGATCGGACAGTTCTTTTTCTCCAGTAACTCTGCAAAACAAAGCACCGTTAGCCTCGTCAAGGGGAGAAAGGAGTTCTCTCCTTGACCCGACTCCGGCGTGAGAATAAGTAGGTGTTTATGGAGAAGAAGTAGTATTGAAGAAGTGTGTGTGACTTGAAGTTCATACCTGAATTATCCTCATATTTATAACCGAGAGTTTGGGCGGGAAAACTTGTTGATGAAATACTAACGGAAGATGCTAACCCCGTAAGCGGTTACATTTCCTTCCGTTAATCTTCTCAATCCGAAGTGAGAGCACACATATCGCTCTTTTGATCAATGGTTGGGGTATCGCCACGTGGATAGTGAATTAATGGTGTCTTCTCTTCAATTCCATGCCATCGTTGTGGTTTCAGGGAATTCTGAGATGGTGACACGTGTCCCTGACGGTTATAACCGTCTGGTGGTGCACGACTTGGGCCTTCTAGAAGGTTATTGCCATAATCATGTGTAGCTCCTTATAGTGTGACATCAGTTGGGTAAATATTATCCAAGTCTGGGTATTGTTTAAGCGGAAATATTTATCTTAGGATTTTCATCCTTTGTTTGCTATGTAGGGAGGCGCAAGGGTTTGACTTCCTTTTGGCGCGCAAGTGTTGTCTGTTTTTCTCCTAAGCCTTCCCTATAGGACCAGTACGCGGCCGCGCAAGGTCAAGAGAGGCTTAAAGATAGGGTTGTGGTATGGTCCTAAGTACTTGTTAAGAGATTTTCGGGACCTTACCCCTTCAAGTCCCCCCAGTCTAGTGTTGCTCTTATGCAAATAAGTGGAGCACTGGACTATGAGAGGGATGCTTGTGGCTTTTTTAGGCGCGAAAATGAAGAATCTTCTATGTGAAGATATAATTTGAATTTTTTTTAACTTTGGGTAGGATGAACAGTGCATGTAAAAAGATATTTATACATTTGTTTATCTTGAACTTGTTAGGACTTTGGGCAAGGAGTGTGCATAATTATGAGCTGACGCCATTTTTTTGTAAGTTGTGTTGACTCTTCACCTTCTAGTTCTACTATAGTTCATGGGAATCTGTGTAAACTCTGCCAGGAGCTTTAAATGAGATGTGATACTTGTAGTGTCGGCGCCGTTGAGATGGCACCTGATCTGACACTTAATCATTACGTCTCTTATTTCGATACTACCTCCTTGATTTACTTATTCATATCGGATGTGGAATTTCTCTCCTAATTTGGAAAAATGGAGAACAGGGGGCAGATTCGATGGAGGCGGCGTTCGAACGTCTTGCGTGTGCTCGATGCTGCCGATGGTTTGCTGCTGCTTGCCGGACCGGTGACCGATCTTTCTGTTCAAGAGGAGACTGTTGATGATGTAAACTACCGGAGTGCCTTTGAGGATCGGATTCGTCGTCGCTTTGAAGATGACAACGATGGTGGTGTTACTAGGTTAGCTGCTCATATGGTGACTCGCTTATTTCTGGCTAAACGGAAAGGAGGTTGTTCGATTGTCTATCGGCGGCGTCCCCGTGTTGTTGCCCCAGCTATTGCTGCTCCGGTCGCTGTTCCGACTGTTGTTGTTCCGTCTGTTGTTGTTCCGGTTGCTAATCCAGTTGCTGTTGTTGAAGTTGAGGATGAGGGTGCTAACCCTTGGATTTTTGACCCCCATCCTTTGTCGGAGTATGGTGAGGTTCTTCATACTCCATATGGGGTGTTGGACCAGCTTTCCTAGTTTGTTTCACTTGTAACTAGTACTCTTCTCTTTTTTTTTTTTTTTTTTGAAGGAACACTGCTGTGTTTCTTTGTGAATAGTTGTCTGAAGTGTCGTTGTTACACTTTTAATGATACTTTTTGATGCACTGTCGTGCATGCTTGTTTTTTATGGTTCATCGGTTTGTGTTTAGATTACAATATGTTGCATATGTCTAGTTGCTTTTAGTAGGTAGAGCGAATAAGAATGGTATTGTGCTCATGTGTGAACGTTTGTCTATAAGGCGTGCGAGTTTTGCCCCTTTTAGATTGTTCATGAGGCGTACAATGTTTACCACATTGTTTTCACGTAAACCAAAAGAATTATATGCAATTTGTAACAAACAGCAGTATGTTTAAGAATGATGCTTGCATTAATAGGGCGCAATGCCGATAATACAAAGTGTAATAGAAAAATACATTGCCTGTATAGTTTCATTTTCTTGGACTGTTTTGGCTTATATACAACACCTGCATAGTTGTTGCGCGTTCCGGGTGCGGGGAACTAGTGTCCCATCAATTCTTTTTAGAGTGTAAGCGCCTTTGCCCAGGACCTCATTAATGATGTATGTTCCTTCCCATTTTGGTGCTAATTTGCCTGGTTTTTCCGTGTTAGAAGCTTCATTGTCGCGTAAAACGAAGTCTCCTGGAACGAACGTGCACACGCGTACGCGCGCGTTATAGTATTTTTCAAGTTTGGATTTGTACCTTGCTTCTGCGATGGTGGCGTTTTCGCGCCTTTCCTCCAGAAGGTCTAAATCCATTCTTCGTTCTTGCTCATTGTTTTGTCTTTCCATGGCGAGCATGCGCGGCGATGGAAGACCAATTTCGGCTGGGATTACCGCTTCTGATCCATAAACCAGACTGAACGGGATTTCCCCAGTGCTGGTTTTTGGCATGGTTCGGTGTGCCCATAGGATGCTGAGGAGTTCATCAACCCATCCCCTGCGCGCTGTCCAGAGTCGCGCTTTTATGCCATCGACGATCTGTTTGTTGACACTCTCAACTTGGCCGTTTGCTTGTGGATGCGCCAAAGAGGCAAAGTTATGCTCGATCTTCATTTCTTTGAACCATTTCTGGAGATCTTCCGAGGCGAAGTTGGTGCCGTTGTCGGAGATAATGCGCAGTGGTAATCCGAATCTGCAAATAATATGTTCGCATATAAATTTGCGGATTACCATTGCTATTGTTGAAGCTAAGGCCTTACCTTCAACCTATTTTGTGAAGTAGTCGACTGCTACGATGATGAATTTTACTGCGCCAGGCGCGTCAGGGAATGGTCCAACGAGATCAATACCCCATTGTTGGAAAGGCCAGGCGGATGTGACCGGTACAAGCGGATTTTTTGGACGGAAGATTTTTGGCGCGTGGCGCTGACAAGCTGCGCATTTCCGTAGAAAATCTACCGCGTCCACGTGCATTCCCGGCCAATAATAGCCCGCATTCATTAGTTTTGCCACTACCATGCGTGGTCCAGCGTGTATCCCGCATAAACCTTCGTGGATTTCCCTGACTAAATATTGCGCGTCTGCTTTGTCAACACAGCGTAGTAGCGGTCCCATGAATGACTTGCGGTATAGAATCCCTTCCACCATTTCAAAGTTTATTGCTTTGTTCTGGATTTTTCTAGCTTCCGCCTTTCCTTCCGTCTGTTTCCCATGTTGTAGATACATGATGATCGGAGACATCCGAGATGGATTGCCGATTTCTATGACGTTTACTTGATTAAGAGGGACAGAAGGATTGGACAACACTTCGATGCGTACCTCTTTTGCTAAGTGTTTGAAGCTGGTGGTGGCTAACTTTCTTAGTGCATCCGCGTGTTTGTTTTCACTTCTGTTTATGTGATTGACTCTGAATGTTTGGAATTGGCTGATTAACATCCGCGCTTGTTCCAGATACAACGCCATAGCTTCGCCCTTTGCATCGTAATGCCCATTAACTTGCTCCGGCACCAGTTTCGAATCAACGCTAGCTTCGAGGTTTCTTGCCCCCATTTTTAGTGCTAAACGAAGGCCTGCTAGAAAGGCTTCATATTCTGCTTCGTTGTTCGTGCTTCGGAAGTCTAGGCGTATTGCGCATGTAAGTTCATGATCATCTGGGCTGACCAATCGGAGACCTGCTCCTGCCCCGTCGTAGTTAGAAGCTCCATCGGTGTGCAGAGTCCAGGCCCTATCGTCGAAAACAGGAGTAGGGTTTCGGATTGCCTCACATTCTTAGATTTTGTCGATGGGAACTTCTGTAGCAAAATCTGCTAACACTTGCCCCTTGATTGTTGGTCGTGGTCTGTACAGGATATTGCATCCTCCTAGTTCAATAGCCCACTTAGCTAATCTTCCTGCGACGTCGGGTTTGGATAGGATTTGCCCTAACTGGTAATTAGTGAGAACTGTGATGACATGACAAGAGAAATACCGACGTAAGCGTCGTGATGCATGTACCAGTGCTAGGACTAGTTTCTCTATCGTTGAATAGCGCGTCTCTGGGCCAGTGAGCATCTTGCTTATATAGTAAATTGGGGTTTGAATGTTTTCTCGTTCTACCATTAATACTGCCCCTACCGCTACTTCCGCAGCAGATAAATATAAGATCAACTGTTCTTTATCTCGGGGTGCTGTTAGCGTTGGTAATTGAATTAAACATTCCTTCATTTGTTTGAAGGCCGCTTCCGCTTCGGGTGTCCACTGGAAGTGGGTTTTCTTGGCGCAGTTTCGTAGTGTGCTGATGAATGGGTAAGATTTCGCAGCATGATTTGCCAAAAATCTGTTCAAGGCTGCTAATCGCCCTGCGAGTCTTTGCATCTCTTTTATTGTTGCAGGTGACGGCATCATCTGGATAGCTTGTACTTTCTCTGGGTTTACTTTAAACCCATCTCTTGTCACTATAAAGCCCAGAAATTTCCCTTCCTCCATCCCGAAGGAGCATTTCGTTGGGTTGAGTTTCAAGTTTAAGCTGCGCAAAGAGTCGAATGTACCTTCAATATTTTCCAGCATCGTTTCTTCCTCATGGCTCATGATGACGAGGTCATCCATGTATACTTTGACTGTTTTACCGATGTCTCCTCTGAAGACTGTGTCCATTAGGAACTGGTAAGTTGCGCCTGCGTTGCGTAAGCCAAAGGGCATTTTTGTATAACAGAAGATGCCTTTGTCTGTGCGGAAGGCAGTCTTGTCCTCGTCTTCTTCTTTCATCTGGACCTGATGATAACCCTTATAACAGTCAAGAAAGCACTTCCACCGAAATGATGCTAGAGAGTCAACTTTTTTGTCTATCTCAGGAAGCGCATAGCAATCTTTTGGGCATGCTTTATTCAGGTCTTTGAAGTCGACGCACATTCTCCATCCACCACTGTGTTTTTGAACCATTACTGGGTTGGCTACCCAAGTATGGTATTGAACTTCGCGCAAGATTCCGACGTTAAGTAGCTCTGTTACTTGCTCATTCATAGCTTTCGCTTTCTCAGCGCTGAGGCTACGCCTCCCTTGAGCAACGGGCTCTGCTGAGGGTCGGATGTTCAGGCAATGTTGTGCTATATCGCGCGGAACCCCAGTTATGTCTGCTGGGCACCAAGCGAATATGTCTTTATTGTTGGACAACACCTCTTTTAATTGTACGCGTGTTGTTGGTGAAATGGCGTGTCCTAACAGGATGGTCTGTTCGGGATATTCGTCATTTTGGACCCATTTCTCTGGCTCATTTGACGCTGAGGGTTTGGCCACTTTCGCTGGTGGCTCGTCGTCTACATACATGACCTCCTTGCTTGAGTAAAAGATCGCAACTCCAGCTTCTATTGGGAACCCACATGCAGCATGTGGGATAGAAGTGATCATGCTGAATTCTCTTTGTGACCTTCTTCCAAGCAAGTCATCATGGCGTGATGTTGCCGGCATGACCATGAAATTTACTGTGACTGTGCGCGAATGCTCGCCATCAGATAGAGTCAAAGGGAATGCTATTTGCCCTAATGGGAACACAGCTTCGTTGCAAAATCCGGTGAGAGGGAAATCAATCGGCTCTAAACGTGCTTTGTCCTCTGGATCGAGTTGTCTGAAGCACTGCTCGTATATGATATCCATCGAGCTCCCTGGATCTATAAACATATAGTCCATTCGGTAATGGCCGAAGATACCAGTAATAATTACTGGTCGTTCTTCCTGAGGGCCTCCAGGGACGACAGGGAACACAACTTGCTGTTCCCTCCAATGCTGATCATGGTGTCGTTTATTTGGCCTTCGTGAAGGACCTCCTTGTACCATGTGTACTTGTTTTGGATTTGCTGTCTGTCCGTTGGTACCTTTTGATTTTTGGATTATTTTGGTACGGCTGTTAGATTGGATGTGCCACTGACCAGGTGTCAGTGGGTCCAATACTACAGTGTCAATTTCACCCTGGTTTCCTTTAAGGGTACCAGATCTGATTTTCAACGACTGAGATCTGTGAATTTGTGTGAAAATTTGGTTCATTGCAGCCTGGAATCTGTTGAACCAGTATTCTGGAGCTCTTTCTATGAGTTGATCTGGAGAGTCCTTTCCTATTGAAGGACCGTTGCTGTTGATTTCCGTGATTCTGTTAATCTAGGTTTCCCGGGTTGCAGGACCCTTGAGTTCAGATTGAGGATCTGATGGGTGAAATGATGAATTCTCTGTCATGTGAAAACAGAGAATGAAGAAAAATGAATCGAAACGAGATAAAACTGATAAAACAGAGAAATCGGTGGGCGCCAATGAAGAAACACTAGTTAATTGACCGAAATCAAATTATCTAGGGGGTTGGATCTGCATAAAAGGGTGTAGTTATCTCTCGTTTGATTCGATCGGACAGTTCTTCTTCTCCGGTAACTCTGCAAAACAAAGCACCGTTAGCCTCGTCAAGGGGAGAAAGGAGTTCTCTCCTTGACCCGACTCCGGCGTGAGAATAAGTAGGTGTTTATGGAGAAGAAGTAGTATTGAAGAAGTGTGTATGACTTGAAGTTCATACCTGAATTATCCTCATATTTATAACCGAGAGTATGGGTGGGAAAACTCGTTGATGAAATACTAACGGAAGATGCTAACCCCGTAAGCGGTTACATTTCCTTCCGTTAATCTTCTCGATCCGAAGTGAGAGCACACGGATCGCTCTTTTGATCGATGGCTGGGGTATCGCCACGTGGATAGTGGATTAATGGTGTCTTCTCTTCAATTCCATGCCATCGTTGTGGTTTCAGGGAATTCTGAGACGGTGACATGTGTCCCTAACGGTTATAACCGTCTGGTGGTGCACGACTTAGGCCTTCTAGAAGGTTATTACCCTAATCCTGTGTGGCTCCTTATCGTGTGACATCAGTTGGGTAAATAATATCCAAGTCTGGGTATTGTTTAAGCAGAAATATTTATCTTAGGATTTTCATCATTTGTTTGCTATGTAGAGAGGCGCAAGGGTTTGACTTCCTTTTGGTGCTCAAGTGTTGTCTGTTTTTCTCCTAAGCCTTCCCTATAGGACCAGTGCGCGGCCGCGCAAGGTCAAGAGAGGCTTAAAGATAGGGTTGTGGTATGGTCCTGAGTACTTGTTAAGAGGTTTTCGGGACCTTACCCCTTCAGAATGCTTGTTATTAACCTCGTAAGGCTTTTACGCCATTTCACGATAATGCACGCAAGATCGCAAAATAAAGGGTTAAAAGCGTCAACAAGGCAAAACTTGTGTTTTCGGTTATCATTTAACGAAACCGGACCTAAGGGTGTTTGGTTATACTCCCTAGATCATTTACAAACTAACTACAAGGGCCCATTGTGCCTAAAATAAAAGATACATAGCTTATAAAGGTGCAGGGACGAAAAATGACATGTTTAAAACTTGTTTTACTGAGATAAGGAGTGGTGGCGCGACGCCACAGCATACCCCTTTTGCTGTTGGGCGCGGAGACGGCTCAGATTTGGTAGAATCTCACCTCCAGCTGCCAGTTCTTCTTCCTTGATTCACCACTTGATCTCTAAAACCATTAACTCGATTCAGGGGCTTGTATCTGGTATTAGACAGCTGTTAGGACACTTGGGATCATCTTATGAACTCTCTAACACATCTAAAGATCCTATGCAATCCCAAAAACTATATAAAGGGGCCTTGAATTCAATTGTAAACTCACACCATTTCTTGAGTTCTTGCTCTCTCTCTCAAATCTGAGGATCCTGATCAATTGGAACCTCGTTTTGAGTTCTTTTCAGTCCTAAGGACCACTTGTAAGTGTTCCTTTCGTGCTTGGTTATTTTATTTGGCTCTTAAAGCCAAAAAGTCAAGCATTTTTTATAAACGCTTTGACTTTTAGTTAGACCTTATATGGTCAAGCCATGGTTCGCAACGAACGTGGCTACGTGATAATAATTAGGTAGGTGTTAAACCCTCAAAAGGGCACCTCTTAATTATCACGTTTACTTAGTTAATTATCGGGTCAAAGTAACTAAAATAAAAGTCAAACGGGTCAGTTTTTAAAAAAAATTCATAACTGATAATATAGAAGCTATAAAATCAGTTTTATCAGTTTAATAACTTCATAAATATTAATTGAACATGTCTAAGCATGTTCAACCCGACAATTCTGAGATTAGGATCGGTTCACTACCGAAAGTCGTAAAAGTTGACTTTTGCTTTGACTTTCAGTTCTGACCCGAATTAGCTTAGTTTAATTTTGCCTTAGGGTTCCTTTGTGACCATATTATATGTTAGTATAACCCACTAAGGTTATACTACATGGCCCTTTAGAATTAGAGTTCATATGCATGTTTCCGTTATTTGCTTAAAAGTTGACTATTATGCACTTTTGATATTAAAACGAGATTTTTGAAAATGTGAAAGGACAAAAAGTTTTATTACTGATATATAAGTGTGTCCTAAAAATTTGACATCAGTTTATGGTCTAAAATAAAAGATATACAAGATATCGTAAAACGAAAGCTTTTTATTAATTAAATTTCACTTTTCGCATAAATCACATTTAAACCCAATTTTTGGCACCAAACTTTCTACCCACAGTTATAATATAATATTTTGGGATTTTTGGAAATTTTCGATAAATTTTAAATTGATCATAGCATAGAGTTCTAGCATAAATTCGGTATATGACGATAATACCCTCTTTGTTAATAAAATAAGTTTTACATATCATTTTGATACCAAACCTTTTTCTACTGATTTTATATATTAAATAAGATATTTTAAACTGTTGACACTGATTAAAGTCTCAGATTTCCTTAAACAACTCGAATATCGTCAAATACCGACTTTATGCGATTTAGGCGCATAGTATGGGTTTAAACCATATTTAGCACCTAAGACTTGTTACCTACTGATTTTAAAAATAAATTTTTATACTTTAACAGTAAGTATAAGACTTGAACTGAGATTTCCAAATTTGACACTTAAATTATATGTGAAATGACCAAAATGCCCCTACGGTGCATAGTTTGGCCATAAATAATTAAACACACATATGTATGATATCTTGCTGAAGTAACTTGATAAAATTAATATTTTTACTGAATATTTTAGACCAGAACCTCAGTTTGCTATTAAACCACTTTTATAAGCTTTAAAATGACCAAAATACCCTTACGGGGCTTAAATTGGTTTTAAATTCGTTTTGGATATAATGGAAGATATCCTACTGATATCACAACTAATTTAAGCATAATAACTTATGGAACTTGTACATGACTCTTTCGGTTACCCGTTATGCATATACACGTTCGGTACGGTTTATGTAACTAGTTTGCATAAATTAGTCGAAATGGGTCAAACCTTATCATGTTTTTTACTTCAAAATCCAGAATGTATTTAGTTTACCCATTTTATAAAAGTCTTCATACTTGTTGGGTCTAAATCACATTCTAATCCGGTCTTCGCTTAATCTTGTGTTTCGTACCGTAAACCTCTCTTTAAAACTAACCGGTCTAAGTTACGACTTAAATAAGACCCGTTAGGAATCTAATAGGTTAATAAAACATTCGTTCCAGATTGAGAGCCCCGGTAGAATTACTTGCACTTGCTAATTAGAATATACGGCTGAGTATAAATTACATTTCAAGCTCAGGTAAATACTTTTAACTTATTTTCCCTTATACGGGCTTGGGATACGGTAAATTATTACCGCTTGGTCAGGTGTAGAAACCTTTTAATCGGAGATGGTTAAATTGCATAATCCTGTTTTAATCAGTATTGCTTGATAACATATAACATTGGGGGTTAACGACCGTGTCCTGGATATCCTTGGCTCATTTAAAAAGCGTAAATGGCAATAACTTAAGCACGGGTGTAGGCATACACCTGCCTGTTGCGTATGTAAAAGGTATACTCATTCATGAGGAAACTTCTTGTGAGTTTATATTTGTGGTGTGTCGATTAATCTTGTTCGGCTTTTATACCGGCCCTAAATGTTGGACAAACATGTAAATCTGATACAAGATTATTATTAATATAATTGTCCCAAGTTATAAAATGTTTGTGCCTTGTGCATTCAAATCAATTTTCATAAATGTTTTCAAAAGAGTCAGTTAATTGTATTTACCAGTGTAAACTGACGTATTTTCCAAAAAGACTAAGTGACAGGTATTGTACGTAATTGGCTGGGAGCTCGGGGCGTTAATAAGAAATCTTGCAAGTTCTAACGTCTATAGTCAGTTGAACAATATTTCTGTTGTAAGATCCGCCTGTGGATCCATTATTAAACCATTTGTATAATATTTTATTATACTTTTAAGTTCGGTTTGTATTATTATTTTAGTCTTCCGCTGTGCATTTAAACTGTGATTAATTGTCTATGATGATATCAACTACGTCACGATACTCCCCACCGGGCCCACCGGTAATACGTGGAAATATCGGGGTGTGACAGGTTGGTATCAGAGCCAACATTGAGTGAATTAAACACTAGCATTTTGTGTTTAATCTCAATGACACAGTAGCACATTCCTTAACTCGCGAGTCTAGACTTGAACTAGGAATGATCTCATCCCTATTATATGTATGCATTGTTTTCGATATTTATGTATCTCAGGATCGTGTCGCCGAGCAAAGCTGCCATTGGTGGAAGCTCTCAAAACCCGAAGTCTAAGAAAGTTAAGCTTCATACCACAACTCGAATAAGCGTACGACCAGTATGGAGAAAGGACCTTTTTGAACCTATTATCTATATTTCAAATCCTGTACCTAAGATTTTGAAACTTCAAATAAGAAGCCAACATCGGAGGAGTCCATACCAGTTGTCCCTGAAGCTCCCACTCCAAAGATAATACCTATGGACCCAAAGGACCCATATCTCTTACCTCCAAGTCTTGGAATCCCAAACTTGGATTATACCTGTCCTGACCTTATTTATGATCCATATTATTCATTAACCATAAAATCCTTGGATTCCACTTTTGCAAAGACTCCTAATATGGAAGATTCTGACTACCCACCAAAACCTTCAGTATCCATACCGCACTCAGTGAACCAGGGAGAAATTTTTCAGAAATAAAATGAAGAAGAAACTCCCTTTTGTTATATTTCATTTCTCTAGTAGTCCCTATAAGGACAAATATATCTTTCAAGTCCCTACATGGGCGAATTTCTTGGTTTTAGACCCGTTTAGAGCAATTATAGTAATTCTTTAGGGCTTTCTATGAGAAGTTTCCTTTTTGAAATTTACTTTGGTATTAAACAATATACATATGTATTATGTCCTAAATCAGAATATCATTTCAATTTATGATTGCTCTGCCTTTATATCTCAAAGAAAATCTTAAAGGTATAACCTAACCTATATGTCATTTTAGACATGGCTATAATGGTAAAGCCTTTTTAGGATGATACATCCTTGTTAAAACCTAAGAATGTGTTAGCACTCTTGACAAATGTGGTTCGAGAAAACCACAATAGTCATCCTTATCTTGAATTCTTCCAATTTCTTATCTAGCCTAGTGATTTAGAAATCATGGCTCAAATCATCAAATAAAATGATTATCATAAACGTCCATTAGTGATGAAGTGCCTACGGGCTATATCTATTGTCCTAAAAGACAAAAGACAGTTGTAGTCTTTGACTCCCTGTCAAGAAAGGTAATGAACTATGTTCAAACCTTAATGCCTCGATCCTATAAGATCATGGCTTATAAAATTCAAAATTTGTCCTTGTGATAAGGCCTTTTGTGCCATTTCAATATCCTTAATAGTTTATAGAGTAAATTACAAGTTTTGTCCTTTATGTATGTCCCAAATTGCATGCGATGTCCTTTGTCTTTAAAATTGATGAGTTTTGTCCTTAATGTTTGCAAATCTTGCACGTTATGTCCTTTAGGCCAAACCCAGTTAGATTTTTCTGTTAAATTAGATTACACAAGGGTAATTTGGTCTTTTTACCTATTTATTTAATATTATCTATAAAATAAAACAAAATATTCTTAAAAATCTCTCTTTAAACACACTTGACATTTCTCTCTCTCTCTAAAACAAATGTCACCAGTCATACTTACCTTCTCTCTCTACTCTCTCTCTCTAAGACATCACTACAACCCACCTGTCGTCGCTGACCACCAGCCACCACCGCACCTACCTAAGACAACCACCTCTCTCTATCTTCATCTACCACCATCATATGCCGCCACCACCACCACCATATGCTGCTACCACTATTGTCTTCACCTCCTCCCCTGCAACCAAGACTGTGACCTGTCTTCACCACCACCACCGCCATCTTCATCATCCAACCACCACCTCCTCCACTACAAACACCAACTCCACCACCGCCTCCCCCATCGGAACCCTAACCCCAAATAGATCCGACAACACCAACATCTTCTCCGACATTCCTTCTTCACCGTATACTGCCACCACCCACCGCCGTCTTCACCATCCAACCACCACCTCCTCCACCGCCGCCTCCCCCATCGGCACCCTAACCCGAAATAGATCCGACAACAGCAACATCACAGGAAAGATCAACTGTGGAAGCTTGTTTGATAATTTTGAAGATTTGATTGAATTTGCTGAGGGTAAAGTTAATTCTGATGTGAAGGTATGAGGGTTTTGTTTTTGTTTTGTTTTTGTTTTTTTTTTTTTTTTTTTTTTTTTTGAAGTTAAAAATGTAAAAGATGCAAACAGTTCTTGAATTTTAGTGCATTGAAAGTAAAAAGAGGATTTCATTTGCTGAGTTCTTGTTGTTCGTGGGGGTGAAGTGGTTATGGTGGGTGGATGATGATGGTGATTATAACAGAGAGGTGGGTTTAAATGGTGATTATAGCAGAGAGAGGGGATTTCATTTTAATGGTAATCGTATAATAATCTCACAGGGAGTTTTCCCAGTACTTTTGGTGGGTCGGTTATTCAGAATCTGTGGTTGAATAATCAAAATTCTGGGCTTTCGGGTGATGTTAGTGTGTTGGCTTCCATGATAGAGTTGTCGCAAGTTTGGTTACAAGCTAATGCTTTCACCGATGCTATACCGGATCTGTCGAATTGTACTAGTTCGTAGTATTTGCACCATCACCACCCTCACCGAAAATCCCAAACAACCTGCAACAAGAGAGACGGAGAGAGGGCATATTTTTTATATTTATAAATCTTTTTTATTTTTTATAACCTAGTCCCCCAAACATAAGTTATTTTACAGAATAGCCCCTGAAGAGATGAAATGACAAGAATACCCTCATGTGCAAGGCACATGACCAGATTTAACAAAAAAAAACTAACTGGGTTTGGCCTAAAGGACATAACGTGCAAGATTTGCAAACATTAAGGACAAAACTCATCAGTTTTAAAGACAAAGGACAGCGCCTACAATTTGGGACATACATAAAGGACAAAACTTGTAATTTACTCTAGTTTATAACTAGATGAACTATAATGAAAAGTTAAAATAAACCTGATTATCAAATTAACCAAATATGGTATATTTATACCATGGTTAATGAATCATCTAAGATGATGATTCCAAAATAGACTTCTAAACAAAATTATTTAGAATTGTTTTATAGAAGACAAGCTTCAGCATGCCTGAATCAGACGAAGTCAACAGTAATCCCAATATGAGGAATGACAATACAAGGATGAATGTAACAGCTATAGATTTACTGACAATGATAGATAATGTTGTCACCCGAGCCATTAACAGACAGTTCAAAGAATCAAGTGGTACTCACAGTAGGACCCAATTTGTGCCTCACACAAAATCACCTTCTAAGACACATACGTCTTATAAGAATGATTCTCATCATTCTTCAAATCAGAGAAGTGTTCCATCCAGACAAATTATGCTCAATTAGGAGTCATGTGTTAAGACCTGCTCTTATAAATACTTTGTCTCTTGCAAACCAAGGGACTTTATAGGAGAAGAAGGAGCCATCGATTGTATGACATGGCTGGATGAGATGGACATAGTAGTAGACATCAGTGGTTGTGTAGAGCAGGATATTGTGAAGTTTGTTTCACAATCATTCAAAGGACAAGCGTTGGCATGGTGGAGATCATTGATCCAAGCCACGGGGAAGATCCTACTTTATAGCCTGTCTTGGGAGCAATTTATTGCACCGATCAAGGAAAACTTCTGTCCTCAGCATGAGGTAGAAAGGATAGAAACAAACTTCTTGACTCTGGTCATGAAGAATTTAGATTGTCAGGTGACAAGTTTCAACACCATGTCCCGCCTGGTCCCCTATTTAGTCACCCCTGAACCTAAACGCATAACGCGTTTTATTGGAGGCCTAGCACCAGAAATTAAGGGAAATTTTAAAGCATCTAGGCCTACCACATATAGGTCCGTGGTGCACTTATCCTTATCTCTCACTTTAGATGCAATCAGGAATAAGTCTGTTAAGACTTCTAGCGAGGGAAAAAGGAAAGGAGAAGAGGAAAAATCTCATCAATCTAACAAGAAGAAGAAGAAGGGAAATTCTAAACACAGGAAGAATTCCGAGTTCAAGAAAAACACGAGTCAGTCTAATAGCAGACCCAAATGCAGTAACTGCAGAAAGCATCATTCTAGAAAATGTACGATTGACCCACATGCTAAACTATGTGGGATTTGCAAGACCAATGGTCACAAGATGTTAGAATGCAAGGAGTTGAAGAACGCGACTTGTTACAACTGTAACGAGGAAGGGCACATCAAAACCAATTGCCCAAAGCTTGCAAATAAGCCTGAAGAGGCCAAGAAAACAAACGCGCGAGTCTTCCAGATGAACGCCAGGAGTTAGTGCAGAATGATAACGATATAGCAGGTACCCTTCTTATCAATAAGGTTTATGCTAAGAAATTTGTTTGATTCTGGCGCAGATAAGTCTATTGTAGGCAATAAATGTTGTGAGCTATTGAATCTATCTGTTAGAACTCTAGACATCAAACATGAGGTCGAATTGGTCGATGAAACCTTAGAGATTGCTTTAACAATTTTAGATGGATGCTATATATATCCATTAGGAATCACTCTTTTCCAATGTCCTTATGGCGAGCTTTCAAGCTATCCAAAATCATCAATATGATAAAGACAGATGTGACATTTTGATCCCCTGTCAAAAAGGTGATGGACTAGGTCCAAACCTTAAATGCCATTGATGGTCCTTTTGTGACCTAGGCTAAATATAATTGATATACATTTAAATAACATTTATTAGGAATGTTCGTACCATATTAGCCTGTGTGATTTAATGATACCATGGGTAGTATATGATAAGTCATCAGGATGATGGATAGCTGATTTAGTGCAACTAAGTAATTGTTTCATTAGGTTTTAGGGACCAAGTCTCGAGTATGACAAACTCGGATAAGGCAATCGTTAATCACGTCATTGATGATGCGACTCATGCTGATGATGCTACAATTGTGAACCTCAAAATTAACAGAGATGTTATCCAAGCTATGATTGACGCAGCTGTTGGAAAAGCTATGAGAAAGGTCGTGAAAAAGTTCAAAGAGCCTAATGCTACTTGCTCCAAATCCCAATTAAAACCACACTTCTTTACTCACGAGAAGGATCTTATTCATACCTCGAATGAAAAGAATGAACCAAAAAGGAAAAGGGAGAAAGGTAACTCCCAGATTTCTAAGAAAATGGGTAAGCAAGAGTCCAATAAGAAACCTGTATGCAAGACCTGCTATAAAAGACACTGGGGGCAGTGTCGAATGGAACGAAGGCCAAGACCGTGTGGCATCTGTAAAAGCACTGGTCATCATTCGCTTGAATATAGGGACATAATGAATGCAGTCTGTTTCGGCTGTGGTGAGAAAGGCCACATCAAGACTACATGCCCTAAATCTGTCAATGGAGGTTCGGCTAAGAATAGAAAGCCTAAGATCGATTGCGCTTAAACTCTCTCGATGAATGCCAGATGCAGTTCATATCAATAATGTCATCAGGTACATTCCTTATCATTTATCTGTAATATAAATGCTAAGAGTTCTGTTTTGATTCGGGTACCAATAGATCCTTTATAAATTGTAAGCATAGCAAACTTTTAAAATCTTCCCATAAGAACCCTAGATATTAAGTGTAAGGTAAAACTTACAGGCGAATCATAGGAACCATTTCTTCTATTCTTGTCATAAATCTTCATTCGTAAAATTCTAGAGCACTCTTTCTCCAGATGGAGTACGTCAATATATGTTATTTTATTTTATTATCTCATTGATTTCTATCAACTGCGAATACCAGACTGTATGATAAAAGCACCATATGAGGATTGGTGTATCTTAATATGTTCCATAGATTGCTTCCATGCCTGATCAGTATGGGGGTTTAATGCTTGGAACCACCGAGATATCCCAATGATCATATTGTACCAAAGTCAGCAAATGGTATGCAAAGAAGATATCCAGAATAGAATTGTCCATGTAAGTGTCTCTGATTAAGGTACCCATGGATTCGTAAAGAAAATGTGTCATTTATCTGAAACAGGAAAAGATAAATGAACCGGAGCTTGAGATTTGGAAAATCTCTGTAATCTCCTTGTGTCTTGATTATCTTATCCAAAGAAGTACCATGTTTACCTCCTAAGACTAGTGGAGTTAAGATTAACATCCTATTTAGGGCTACATCATTGTGAAAATCTCCCTATCAATTAGTTCCAGCAATAGTGGAAGAATCGAAACCCTAATTAAATGAATTTTAAGATAAAGGTTATTAAAGCCTAATTCAAAATTCTGAGAGTTCTATTATTATTAATTAAGAAAGACGGTTAATTATGCTTATGCATTGATTACCGCAACCCTACATAGGTATCAATTGAAAATCGCTATTAGCTACCCAGGATCGTCGATTAGTTCGACTAACTGTAAGGATTAGATATTCCTTAAGATTGGTTTAAGCAGTGGTTGGAATAACCATCTCACCTTAAATAAGCTTTTCTATAATAGTTGTTATATAAGTATCAAGGCTGCTCCTTTGGAAACCTTGTATAGATGGAATGTTAAACATCCGTTGTTGGACAGAAGTTTGGTAAGTCCAATTATCAGGATCTGAAATTACCTTGGAAACAACGGATAAGATCATGCGAATCCGTAACTGTCTGAAAGTTGCCAATAAATGGCAGAAAATCAATGATTGATAAGAGTCGCAAACCTCTTAAGTTCTTGATAAGGAATAAGATTCAATGGAAAGTATCACCCTAGAAAGCTGTACTACATTTTGATGTAATGGACTAGGTAAATCCAAGTAAATTGTACGATTCAAAAAAAAAATCGAATACGTCAGGATCAGTAGCTTATAAGCTAAAACCTATTTAAGGACCTTGGTGGAACTCGCAATGTGTTCCACACTTGTGATTTAAAGATAAGGCTAGACAATAGGTCAAGAGCATTGTCACATAATGATGTGTGGGTTAATAAAAACTTATAGTTTGTGGAGAAATCAGCATCGATTGAGGATCAACAAGATTAGAAGCTCCAAAAGAATACATGTACCTATTATAAGGGTCAACTTAGGTGCCGGTAGAGGTCCCAGATATGCTGTGGAAGATTAAGTCCATTGTAAGACAGAAAGTACTTCCATCTTTTGAGCAAATCTTGAGGTTGAGATTTCTTTTAAGGGGGTGAGGATGTAACACCTCATAAAATCACGTCCAATGATGTGTTGACACGTGTACTAAACCCTAATAAAGTCAAACGTTGACTATGAGGGACTAATTTTGTGAAAGATCAAAAACTTTGATTATGGAAGGACTGGAAGTGTTAACATGCTTAAAATAAGTCTCTGAATAACCTCTCATGGTATTCGTACTCTCATATTAAGCCACATGTTGGATAAGCGAAACCGTTTACGTATAAATCGAAAGTTTGCTCGGTGAAGGGTTAAAAGCTTCAACATGTTAATTATACCTCTGAATGACCTTTTAATGAACCCGAAACATTATTATATCTAATCATATTCTTGGTAATGCAAACAATTTGTCATTTAGGGCTTTTATGTTGATAAACAACAATGCGCACAAGTTTGTGCGTTAAAAGGGGTTAAAAGTGTCAACATGTTAATTCTTACCTCTGAGTGACCTTTTAATGAACCCAAGGCATCATAATGTTCGATAATACTCTCGAGAATGCCCAATATGGATAACATAGGGCTTTGACGCAATAAAGCGGAAATACGCGCAAGTTTGTGCGTTAGAAGGACCAAAAGCGTCAACATTTGAAACTACACCTTTGAGCGACTATTTAAGCAAACTGGTGTGAACTGGAGTGTCGTAATACTCCATTATACTCTTTGGAATGCTTGTTATTAACTTCGTAAGGCTTTTACGCCATTTCGCGATAATGCACGCAAGATCGCAAAATAAAGGGTTAAAAGCGTCAACAAGGCAAAACTTGTGTTTTCGGTTATCATTTAACGAAACCGGACCTAACAGTGTTTGGTTATACTCCCTAGATCAGTTACAAACTAACTACAAGGGCCCATTGTGCCTAAAATAAAAGATACCTAGCTTATAAAGGTGCAAGGACTAAAAATGACAGGTTTAAAACTTGTTTTGCTGAGATAAAGGGTGGTGGCGCGACGCCACAGCATACCCCTTTTGCTGTGGCGCGCGACGACAACTCAAATTTGGCAGAATCTCACCTCCAGCTGCCAGTTCTTCTTCCTTGATTCACCACTTGATCTCTAAAACCATTAACTCGATTCTAGGGGCTTGTATCTGGTATTAGACAGCTGTTAGGACACTTGGGATCATCTTATGAACTCTCTAACACATGTAAAGATCCTATGCAATCCCAAAAACTATATAAAGGGGCCTTGAATTCAATTGTAAACTCACACCATTTCTTGAGTTCTTGTTTTCTCTCTCAAATCTGAGGATCCTGATCAATTGGAACCTCTTTTTGAGTTCTTTTCAGTCCTAAGGACCACTAATAAGTGTTCCTTTCGTGCTTGGTTATTTTATTTGGCTCTTAAAGATGAAAAGTCAAGCTTTTTCGATAAACGCTTTGACTTTTAGTTAGACCTTGTATGGTCAAGCCATGGTTCGCAACGAACATGGCTACGTGATCATAATTAGGTAGGTGTTAAACCCTCAAAAGGGTACCTCCTAATTATCACGTTTACTTAGTTAATTGTCGGGTCAAAGTAACTAAAATAAAAGTCAAACGGATCAGTTTTTAAATAAAATTCATAACTTATAATGTAGAAGCTATAAAATCTGTTTTATCACTTTAATAACTTGATAAATAATAATTGAACATGTCTAAGCATGTTCAACCCGACAATTCGGAGTTTAGGATCGGTTCACAACCGAAAGTCACAAAAGTAGACTTTTGCTTTGACTTTCAGTTCTGACCTGAATTAGCTTAGTTTAATTATGCCTTGGGGTTCCTTTGTGACCATATTATATGTTAGTATAACCCTCTGAGGTTATACTACATGGCCCTTTAGAATTAGAGTTCATATGCATGTTTCCGTTATTTGCTTAAAAGTTGACTATTATGCCCTTTTGATATTAAAACGAGATTTTTGAAAATGTGAGAGGACAAAAACTTTTATTACTGACATATAAGTGTGTCCTAAAAATTTCACATCAGTTTATGGTCTAAAATAAAAGATATGCAAGATATCGTAAAACAGAAGCTTTTTGTTAATTAAATTTCACTTTTCGCATAAATCACATTTAAACCCAATTTTTGGCACCAAACTTTCTACCCACTATTATAATATAATATTTTGTGAGTTTTGGAAATTTTTGATAAATTTTAAATTGATCATAGCATACAGTTCTAGCATAAATTCGGTATATGACGATAATGCCCTCTTTGTTAATAAAATGAGTTTTACATAGCATTTTTATACCAAACCTTTTTCTACTAATTTTATATATTAAATAAGATATTTTAAACTATTGAGACTGATCAAAGTCTCAGATTTCCTTAAACAACCCGAATATCATCAAATACCGACTTTTATGCGATTTAGGCGCATAGTATGGGTTTAAACCATATTTAGCACCTAAGACTTGTTACCTACTGATTTTAAAAATAAATTTTTATACTTTAACAGTAAGTATAAGTCTTGAACTCAGATTTCCAAATTTGACCCTTAAGGTATATGTGAAATGACCAAAATGCCCCTACGGTGCATAGTTTGGCCATAAATAATTAAACACACATATGTATGATATATTGCTGAAGTAACTTGATAAAATAAATATTTTTACTGAATATTTTAGACCAGAACCTCAGTTTGCTATTAAATCTCTTTTATTAGCTTTAAAATGACCAAAATACCCTTACGGGGCTTAAATTGGTTTTAAATTCGTTTTGGGCATAATGGAAGATATCCTACTGACATCACAACATAATTTAAGCATAATAACTTATGGAACTAGTACATAACTCTTTCGGTTACCCGTTATGCATATAAGCGTTCGGTACGGTTTATCTAACTAGTTTCCATAAATTAGCCGAAACGGGTCAAACCTTATCATTTTTTTTACTTCAAAATCTAGAATGTATTTAGTTTACCCATTTTTTACAAATCTTCATACTTGTTGGGTCTAAATCACATTCTAATTTGGTGTTCGCTTAATCTTGCTTTTCGTACCGTAAACCTCTCTTTAAAACTAACCGGTCTAAGTTACGACTTAAATAAGACCCGTTAGGAATCTAATAGGTTAATAAAACCCTCGTTCCAGATTGAGAGCCCCGGTAGAAGTACTTGCACTTGCTGATTAGAATATACGGCTGAGTATAAATTACATTTTAAGCTCAGGTAAATACTTTGAACTTATTTTCCCTTATACGGGCTTGGGATACGGTAAATTATTACCGCTTGGTCGGGAGTAGAAACCTTTTAATCGGAGATGGTTAAATTACAGAATCCCATTTTAATCAGTATTGCTTGATAACATATAACATTGGGGGTTAACGACCGTGTCCTGGATATCCTTGGCTCATTTAAAAAGCATAAATGGCCACAACTTAAGCACGGGGTGTAGGCATACACCTGCCTGTTGCGTATGTAAAAGATATACTCATTCGTGAGGAAACTTCTTGTGAGTTTATATTTGTGGTGTGTCGATTAATCTTGTTCGGCTTTTATACCGGCCCTAAATGTTGGACAAACATGTAAATCTGATACAAGATTATTTTTAATATAATTGTCCCAAGTTATAAAATGTTTGTGCCTTGTGCATTCAAATCAATTTTCATAAATGTTTTCAAAATAGTCAGTTAATTGTATTTACCAGTGTAAACTGACGTATTTTCCAAAAAGACTAAGTGACAGGTATTGTATGTAATTGGCTGGGAGCTCGGGGCGTTAATAAGGATTCTTGCAAGTTCTGACGTCTATAGTTTGTTGAACAATATTTCTGTTTTAAGATCTGCCTGTGGATCCATTATAGACCGTTTGTATAATATTTTATTATACTTTCAAGTTCGGTTTGTATTACTATTTTAGTCATTCGCCGTGCATTTAAACTGTGATTAATTCTCTATGATGATATCAACTACGCCACGATACTTTCCACCGGGCCCACCGGTAATACGTGGAAATATCGGGGTGTGACAGATGCTTGGTTAATTGGATAAATGTATGAACAACAAATAAATGAAGTGAATGATGAACACAAGGATTTGTACTAGGAAAAAGCCCTTGATCAATGAATGATCTCCGGTATAAAAAACCTCGGGTGATGGAAACTACCGATCACCAACTATATTAGATAAACAAAGTTTACAACTTGGATGATATCAAGCTTTGTACAATGATTGCTAGTGTGTAAGTGTGTAATCGCCAAGAGAGTTCGAGAGTGTTGTGTACGAGTGTTGCTATCTATATCTAAATCAAGCTTGTATCCCCTTTAAAATTAGAAACTATCTATGATAACAAACTATCTGAAAATGGTGTGTTGGGATTGAACCCTACCAAAAGAACAGATAATTAAAGCCAAAACTGGATCAGAGCAGTGGATCCAGAATAAGCAGATGTTATGTATACAAGTCTCTCCCCTTGAAAGTGGTTTCAACATCTGTTGACCTCCTATCTACTGATCGTACAAACTGCTGACCTACAAACTGCTGATCAAGTAAAAGACTGATGAAAGACTAAAGCTCTGCTGTTCAATCTACTGCCTTGAGTCAAGCTCTGCTGATCATGACAAGTACTGCTGGGTTCACATCAGTGGAAGGATGCAACAGTAGTTTAGATGTCTTTATGTAATGAAATGTAATAACAGTAGTTAGCATAGCAGAGGTTGTATAGATCAGAGGTTAGATTTTATTAGGAGGTTAGATGTCACTTTCATGGTGACGTCCGCTTAGATGCTTCAGTGGTTTGCCCGTGCCTATAAATAGAACAGTATCATGCACTGTTCTATTTATCTCTTTACAAAATCTTCTTCCTGCACGAACAAACACTGTCAGCTCAGGCAGAGGGGGAGTTTGCATTCATACATGCATTGTAATCGTTATTGAAATAAATTCAATCTTTCAGTTCTTTGTTGAAAATGTTTGATTAAAGCAATTCTCTCGTTTGATTGTGTGCAAAGTTTGCTTCCATTTTAATTCCGCTGCACAACTCATTCATCTTCATTTTAATTCAAACGTAAAACACAATCCAAACCAAACTCAGATCCTAACAATTGGTATCAGAGCTTGGACAGTCAAATTTGATTTAACAATCATTTTGACATAAATAGTTCAGCTCATAATCATTGATACTGATAGTTTGTTTGTTTGTTGAAAAACAGAGTAAGGTTTAATCACCATCAAAGTTGATTAATCAGTACCTATAAAACAACCCGGATGAAGAAGGTGATTATAAATGTGATTGTGCCATGATGGCTGCTGCTAAGGTAACACCTCAAGTTCTTGAAAAACTGTGTTCAGACCAATGCATTATTGCATTTGCTAACATCAAAGAGGTAAATGAAAATCTTAGGGATAAAGTCTTATCTAATGAAGTCAAATTTGAAAAGTTATTAAAAGAACTTAGAAACAAATTGGCTGAAAAAGATAAAGAAACCAGCAGTCTCAAAGAAGAGCAAAGCATAACCAAGACTCAACTTCAAACTATGGTAGAAAAATACCAAGTTTGCAAAAAAGAGTTGGAGTCCACCCAGATCACCTGTGAACGATGGGTGGAATCTTGTAAAGGGTATGAGGTTATGCTTGAGAAACAGCTTGAAAGCAATGTCAAGTTTGGTGTAGGATATAGAAAATATGATGATCTTGTAAACACTGCTGGAAAACAAGCTGGTTCATCTGAAATTAAACCAACAAACAAGAATGGCCAAGAAGTGAAAATCATTGATAAACTTCGTAACAAAATCACACTTGAGAGACATGTGGGATCCTCTACTTTTGAGGAAATTGAGAAATACCAATTTAAACCCACATGGTCTGATGAGTGTGACATTCTTGAAAATTTTAAACCCATGGATTTCACAACCCCTGATGGTGTTAAAGCTCCAAAGGCAAAAGTCATTCCTCTCAAGGACATCCCACCTGAGGTTAAAAACTCTGTTGCAAAGGAGTCTGAAAAGAGAAAGAAGAGAGAAAAAAATCAAAAATCTGTTTTGTGAATTTTGTGAAAAAAGGATTCATCTAACAAAAGATTGTTTCCATTTAAAAGCATATGACTTAAACAAAACAAGTGTCTTAGTACATGCTGAAAGCTGCATCATCTGTGGTAAACCAAACCACAAAACTCAAGAATGTGTGTATCTTAAAAACTTTGATGTAAAAAACAATGAGTACACTGCTAAAACATCCTTGAGTCCATCAACATCATCTGTCAAGTTCACCAAAAATCAACCACTGTTTATGCCAGTCTAAACAGCTGTTACAAAATAGCTGAATCAAACATCTGTCCAAAGAGATGTTCAAGTGACTGATGCACCCCCTGCCAACCAATTCAGAAAAGGCAAGGGACAATCATCTTACCAAAGGATTCCACACGTTTATGAGACCTACAAAAGGCCCTCTAAACCTAGAGTGAACAGGCATCCTTTTGGGTATCAACAGGTGATTGGTCAAAACCCACAACAGTGGTTAGAAAGAATGTGACAACTCGAAATTTCACCCTATGCATTGGCGTAGCCTGCGCGTATGTAATTAATCTGTGAGTTTAATTGTCTAATACGTGATAAAGTTGTGTGTTAAATGCTTATTAGGTGAACGATACAATCTAGTATACGTTATGTTTTTGGGTTGCACAAACACTCTGGGTCACACATTTCGTTAGCACACCTTTCTGCACTTTTGGATGTTTGGGCTCGGCCCAAGACCTCTCATAATAATGCACCGCCACATAACTCAAGCCCAAACCCGCCACCCTTGACCCATAAATGGGCAGCTTTGCCGTTTGTTATGGTAGCCCAACTGAATGGGCTTGAGCCCATTATCATGGCCGGCCAAAAAGAAGGAACCCCAAGCAAATATTAGTTATGTTGATGTAAACTATCATGTTGCCCAATTTCTTTATCACCGGCCCACTTAAGTTGTTTGACATTATATTATAGGTTACGTAACTCTTCTTTTATAACTCACAATATCAACACAAACAAACCCTACCCCCTTCTCTGTTTGCGACGGCAGCCGCCCCCCATCATCAAGGTCTCAAATATTGTGCAACTTCCATTACGGTCGGGCGTAACGGACCTAACCCGTGATTAACACTAGAAGTACATTACCAAACCGAGCAAACCAAGGTGAGTTCACACTCCTAAGGCATGGGATTCCCGGTGGGTTGGGAATGGGATTGAATAACTACTTGTACTATCATTACTATTAAACTACTTACTACTGTCCTCGGATTGAAAGGCACGTACGTAAAACCTACGTATACTCATACTTACTACTGTCCTCGGATTGAAGGGCACGTACGTAAAACCTACGTACACTCATACTTGCTACGGTGCTTGGATCAAGAAGGGCACGTACGGATACGACTAGTCAAGTAATACACATGGGAAGCCCCCACTAATCATCGCAAACATGTTTGGGAAACCGCGATACGGATTAATACGATACACATGGGAAGCCCCCACTATTCATCGCAAACATGTTTGGGAAACAGCGATACAGATTAATACAGTACATGGCCTACGAAATAAACATATGATTTACGAACACTAATACTAAACAACCAACTGTGAACTCGCTCAACTTTGTTGTTGACTCGTTGTTACATGCCTTGTAGGCCTTTAGGTACATATCAATGGAACTTGCTTTCTGAGAAGCTGGAGTGGTCATGGGTCGAGATACATGGAAACACAATACAAGACTAATGGCTTTTTACATGTGGTTAATAAACCCTTAACGAAAGATTTAGGCTTCCGCTGTAAACTGTGAATCATTGTAACGTTGTAACATTTACTGTTAATCAATGAAAGTTTTATTTACATATACCTATTAGTTCAATGTGATTGATGGCTAAGATCCTGGTACGTCACACGCCCTGCGGTGTTTACGCGAGTGGTATTTTGGGGGTGTGACAGATTGGTATCAGAGCCATTGGTTATAGTGAACTTGGTTTTATTTAAAAAGGGGAAAATGTTTTTGTAAAACTAGACTATAACCGAACAGTTTTGAAAACGTGAATACGACCATGACACTCAGCTCCAGATTCAAGGTTCGTCTTTCTTACTTATTGCATACATTACGTGACTAGTACACATTTGTTTATGACGAAACATACGAACACACTCGTCACTATAGCATGATGGCATGGATTGCTTGCTCACCTTATGATGCTTTGATAGTATACCATAGTCCTTGGATTGTTATGATCTTATTACTTTGACGACCTCCGTTTGACATCTGAATTTGAGGAACCATTTGACATGAGTTAAGAGGAGCTGAGATAAGCATGCAAATCACAATATTATTATGGATGCACACATAATAATAATGTGGGGTGCATGCGAGTCCCAGTGAGGCTTAACAAGTGAAAAAGGGGTTCCGTTCCGTTATTTGATCGATGTAAAACATAACAGTGTATATGAGTCATAGCAGTGATTGTCTCTTACACGAACATGATCTTTTCACTCCTTCCTAAACCCTTACGAATCTCGATGCTATCGAGTATTACTTGAACACACATCTGAACGCCTAGCAAAACGTGTAGAATGTTAGGTGCTTGTACGAACATCCCCGAGTTGGAAGTTGCAATGACAATGACTGGTCTATATTTCCTCACTTTTTTTTCGTTTGCTGGAACTTAACGTATTGACGCCTTAGATCCCGAAGTGCGATCACTTCTGCAACACTCTCACAACATATCGTGTATTACTCAGTCAACTCTCAAGAACGATGGACTTTAGCATTTGAACGACCCTAGTTACCAACGATGAACATCAGTGATTTGACTCCAATCGAATCCTTAACCCCAGCCAGCAACTCATGGGAGTCAACTTCTACGAATTAATCAGGAGATAAGCAATGACAACTGACTGTAGAATGGAATGTGTAACTCCCCGCACAGTGAGTAGTGCCTTAGCACGTACCATGGAATGTGAAGAGGTGGACCTTGTCGGTAAAAGGTCGTAGAGCTCTGTTTCAAACAACAACATTAGAGGCAACAGTCACGGCAACAACAAGGTATTTTTAATGGTAACCAACAATATTGAAAGTGAAGGTACCTACGGCATGGAGTGGCCAATGTTAAATCCAACGACAACAACCAAGGGAACGATGGCCGTACTGGAAATCCTTGCAACGAGTACAACAACACGAGAAATGATGCTCATGGAGGGACATTTAGGATTGGCATGGACGACGCCAGGATTGTAATAACATGGTGGCATACACGTTCTTGGTAACGAATCACTTCGTCTTTGTTCTATATAACCCTGACGCTTCTTGAACCCCAACCCGTTGTGGAATCGGCTGATGGCAAGACAATGGAAACCTTATATGATCGTTGGGATGCAAACTCGACCTTGTGGGACAAGTGTTCGACATCGACCCTTTTTTTGTTGTTCTCGATGGATGTGCCCTGGGAGGAGAAGATTCTACGTATCCACCTTAGTGGAGGACTGTTATCTATTCTAACGCGTCAGAGTGGTGTAACGGTTAGCGTCGTTTCAGCAAGGAAAGCCAGGAGTGTTTACGGAGAGATTACCCCGATATGTTAACAACTGTTATAGACGTAAGGTTAGGAAAAAGGGGATCGGGGATCCACCAGTTGTTTGTGATTACCCTCCATGTGCTGCCGAGGAACTTCCAAGATCATCTCTACAACTGTTAGGAAGGTTGCAGGAGCTGTTTAACCAACTACAGGAACTGTCGGACAGGAGTTTTCGCTTTAAGGAGCCCTCGCTATACCCATGAATAGAAGCCTTTTCGTATGTGTACTGATTTTCGAGAACTCAACAAGGTGACAGTCAAGAACCGTTTGCCTCAACCACATATTGACAACCCGTCGACCAGTTGCGAGGAACAAGCTTCCATTCGAGGATTGGCTAGTGAACGAATTATCATCAGATGGAAGTCCAAGGGGAGAATGCTCTTAGAACAGCATGTCGAATGAATTTCTGGGTTCGAAAGGTACATTTTTGGTCATGTAATCAACGAAGTGGGAAACCCGTTGATCTCGCAAAGATCCATTTTGTTAGAAACCGATCGACACCAAGGATTCCCCCGGGAATACAGTAATTTCTTGGTCCAGCTAGATACCACCGTAGATTCATCACAAGATTTTCGGGGACTCCGCATCTTTAATTTCTTTAGCACAGCAGGGTGCTGTGTATTCGTGGGAGACAAACAGGAGGACATATCTTAACTTTTGAAACTCAACACTGCAACGCACTGAGCATCACTTCTATCTGAGGGTACCGATGATCTGGCAGTATACCATGATGGTTCGAATCAGAGTTCCAGTTACACACGGACGCAACATGAGAAGGAGATGGCCCACGTGGTGGACTAACAGGAAGAACTGCACGAGTCATGACCTGCAGTGGAAGCCGTAGTCTTTGGATTTAAATTGGAGGTATTACTTGGACGGTACCGAATGCACCACTTAGACCGATCACAAGGGCCTCCCGTGTAACCTTTTTTCAAGAGAACTAAACATATGATGGCACCGCTGGATAGAACTTTTGAATGGTTACGACTGTGAAACCTAAATGTGCACAAGCTTAGCAGCTTGCCATCGACTCTAACATACCTGATCAGACTCGCCTTGTTCAAACTGAAGAACTGAAGGAAGAGAGTTCTCAAGATTGACCCATGCGGGGCATGGGGAAGCAACCTTTGGCAGGTCGGACGATATTTGCTACTTCATGGAACGAATATGGACCTCACTATACAGCAACCTTAGGGAACTGGTGCAGGCGGAGCACACGGGTCTCGATATCATATTCATTTGAGTTTTGATGGGATGTATTAAAACCTGAAGACCATGTTGAGGGACACACGTTACTAGCACACTATCTTGCAATCAAGAAAACTGACGAGTCTTCACAGTTGTGAATGTCCCTCTGAGAGAGGCGGCTTTTAGGCACGAGGTGCCAACTCCTGTTACCTCTGATATTGAGATACACCCGATTTGTAACAGGCGATACACAACATTCTTGGCTCATGTCTAGATATGAAGCATTACTTATCACCGTAGGCTAAACGGTTAGAGTAAGCGAACCATCCTGACGCTCGAAGATATACTGTAAACGCATGTATGGTTGACTTTAGTGAAAGTGGGAAGGACACTTACCTTTGGTTGAGTTCTAGTACAGCAGTTACCATCTTAGTATTTCAGACAGAACCGCTCGAGGCATGACAGGTTCTTGTTGACTAAGGTGAGTGACAACCTAATCACAGGTCTAGGACTTGTACTCGAAACTTGTGGGAAGATTTCTTGATCGTAAATCATTTGGCCGCAATGCGCGACCGCCAGGAGGGATGATAAGCTTAGGAAACACTATGAGTTCGCCGTGGGCGATCACATCATGTTGAAAGTCTCACCCTGGGAGGGTGTGGTACGCTTGGGAAGTGCAGTAAACTTAAATCCATGATATGATTGGGCCATTCGAAATTCTGAGAGAATCGGTAAAGTGGCCTACAAACTTGAGTTACCCGACAAATTGGGTAACGTGTATGACATCATTTATGCCTCGAACCTAAGGCAGTGTTTGTTCGATGGAACGCTTGTGATACCTTCATTACTGTCTGAGGTTAAAAGCAAGTTGCAGATGTTAAGGTATCTATCAAAAACAAGGACCAAGAAGTCTAGGTGCGTAAGCATAGTCGCATTCCAATCATGAGAGTTCGTTGGAACTCAAGACGTGGACCGGAATTCACGTGGGAATGCGAGGATCAACTGAAACTCAAGTATCCTCAACTTTTCAATGTTGACTAATCAAATTCGGATACTACTGGTGAATTTCAGGACGAAATTCCTCTTCAAGTTGGGGATGATGTGACACCTGGGGAAAACCTGCAACAATTTTGATATATCACTTCGCTTCTCGGTGCTTACTTATAAAATTTCGGGACGAAATTTCTTTCAAGTTGGGGATGATGTGACAACTCCAAATTTCACCCTATGCATTGGCGAAGCCTGCGCGTATGTAATTAATCTGTGAGTTTAATTTTCTAATACGTGATAAAGTTGTGTGTTAAATGCTTATTAGGTGAACGATATAATCTAGTATACGTTATGTTTTTGGGTTGCACAAACACTCCGGGTCACACATTTCGTTAGCACACCTTTCTGCCATTTTGGATGTTTGGGCTCTGCCCAAGACCTCTCATGATAATGCACCGCCACATAACTCAAGCCCAAACCCGCCACCCTTGACCCATAAATGGGAAGCTTTGCCATTTGTTATGGTAGCCCAACTGAATAGGCTTGAGCCCATTATCATGGCCGGCCAAAAAGAAGGAACCCCAAGCAAATATTAGTTATGTTGATGTAAACTATCATGTGGCCCAATTTCTTTATCACCGGCCCACTTAAGTTGTTTGACATTATACTAGAGGTTACGTAATTCTTCTTTTATAACTCACAATATCAACACAAACAAACCCTACCCCCTTCTCTGTTTGCGACGGCAGCCCCCCCCCCCCCCCGCATCATCAAGGTTTCAAATATTGTGCAACTTCCATTACGGTTATGCGTAACGGACCTAACCCGTGATTAACACTAGAAGTACATTACCAAACCGAGTAAACCAAGGTGAGTTCACACTCCTAAGGCATGGGATTCCCGGTGGGTTGTAATGGGATTGAATAACTACTCGTACTATCATTACTATTAAACTACTTACTACTGTCCTCAGATTGAAGGGCACGTACGTAAAACCTACGTACACTCATACTTACTACTATCCTCGGATTGAAGGGCACGTATGTAAAACCTACGTACACTCATACTTGCTACGGTCCTTGGATCAAGAAGGGCATGTACGGATACGACTAGTCAAGTAATACACATGGGAAGCCCCCACTAATCATCGCAAACATGTTTGGGAAACCGCGATACGGATTAATACGATACACATGGGAAGCCCCCACTATTCATCGCAAACATGTTTGGGAAACTGCGATACAGATTAATACATTACATGGTTTACGAAATAAACATATGATTTACGAACACTAATACTAAACAACCAACTGTGAACTCGCTCAACTTTGTTGTTGACTCGTTGTTACATGCCTTGCAGGCCTTTAGGTACATATCAATGGAACTTGCTGTCTGAGAAGCTGGAGTGGTCATGGGTCGAGATACATGGAAACACAATACAAGACTAATGGCTTTTTACATGTGGTTAATAAACCCTTAACGAAAGATTTAGGCTTCCGCTGTAAACTGTGAATTATTGTAACGTTGTAACATTTACTGTTAATCAATGAAAGTTTTATTTACATATACCTACGAGTTCAATGTGATTGATGGCTAAGATCCTGATACGTCACACGCCCTGCGGTGTTTACGCGAGTGGTATTTTGGGGGTGTGACAAAGAAACAGTCCTAAAACTGTCCAAACCCCTGACCTAACCACTGTCCATCAATCTGCATCCATCCCAGACACTGTTGAGACCCCATCCATAATGAACTGATCCTTTTACTTCATGTGCAGGGACCTTCTGCATGCTTAGATAGCCTTTGGTATGTAGATAGTGGAAGCTCCAGGCACATGATAGGATGTAAAGCCCTACTCAAAGATTTCAAAATCCATGGAGGGGGTGATATATCCTTTGGGAATAATAGTAAAGGGAAAGTTCTGGGGTCTGGTACAGTACAGTCTGGAAATGTAAAATTTGAAAATGTCAATCGGATAGACAATCTGAAATTCAACCTCCTAAGTGTTTCACAAATTAGTGATAAGGGGTATGGGTCATTCTTCACAAAGGAGTGTTGTAGGATTGTTGGACCAGAAATGGTTGAAAAGATTGAAGCAATAATAAAAACTGGAAAAACAAAACTTGTTGCTCAAAGAAGTGGCAACGTTTATGTTTTTGATATGTCAAAAGAGTGTCCCATAACTGATGCATGTCTGTTCTTAGCTGCCTCTAACAAAGAGACAGAACTTTGGCACAGAAGATTGGGGCACACAAATCTCAAGACAATCACTGAAATTTCAAAAAATGGCTTGGTAAGAGGCTTACCACAAAAACTGTTTTCATGTCCTGAGCATTGTGTTTCCTGTTTAAAAGGAAAATAGCATAAAAGCTCTTTTAAGTCCATTGAAGAGTCCAAAACAACCCAGTGTTTGCAAATGCTGCACATGGATTTGTTTGGCCCAGTTCAAGTCATGAGTCTCAAAAAGAAGAGATATTGTTTGGTTATTATTGATGACTTCTCTAGGTTTACATGGACTTTCTTTTTACACACAAAAGATAAGACTGCAGGCATTTTGCAATACTTTGTGACACTGGTTGAAAAGCAATTTGACCTTCCAGTAAAAGTCTTCAGGAGTGACAATGGCACAGAATTCAAAAATAAGGAGTTGGATGCCTTCTGTGTGAAGAAAGGGATTGTAAGGTAGTACAGCATCCCTAGAACACCAGAGCAAAATGGGGTAGTTGAAAGAAAGAACATAACATTGATTGAGGCTGCCAGAACCATGCTTGCTAATTCAGGTTTGCCATTAACTTTTTGGGCAGAGGCAGTAAACACTGCTTGCTATGTCCAAAACAGAGTTTTAATAAACCCCAGGCACAAAAAGACTGCTTATGAAATTTTGTATAAAATCAAACCACTGATCTCATACTTTAAAGTATTTGGCTGCCCATGCTTTATTTTGAATTTGAAAGATTCCATCTCAAAATTTGCAGCCAAAGTAAATTGTGGTTATCATCTGGGATACTCAACCACTGCCAAGGCCTACAAAGTGTTTAATACACGGACCAAAGCAGTGGAGGAGACCTTGAATGTAAAGTTCAATGAACTTTCATCAATGATAATCCCAGCAAATCTTGCAGATTTGTTTGATCTTGATAAATTCACTTTTGAAAACACTACTGTCAAGACTAACAGTGCAGGTCCATCAGAGGATTCAACATCAGACTATGGGTATGAGATCATCATTCCTCAACAAAATTCTGCCATAATGGGAAAAGCATCAGTTGTACAAAACAACTATCAAAGCTCAACCACTGCTACCTCAACAGTTGTTGACCAAAGTAGCTCATCAACCACTGCTTCCACATCATCAAACACTGCTGGCAAAAGTCCTCAAACAGTGGATAAAAGTCAGCATGTGTTCACTCCATTACCTCCTATTCCACCACCTTTTGAAGCCACTGCTGGATCATCAAAGTCACCAGCAGTGGTTAGCTTAGATGATACACATTTGCAGCCTTCACCAACAAATGCCATCATACCATATCAAGGAGATTTAATCTTCTTGAGATCTCATCCACCTGATCAAATCATTGGAAACATCAATGAAGGGGTGCTCACAAGAAGCCAAACCCAAAACATTTGTCTTTTTACTGGTTTTCTATCACTCCATCAGCCAGTCAAGTACCAAGAGGCACTGAAAGACAACAGCTGGGTAGAAGCCATGCAAGAGGAGCTCCAACAGTTTAAAAGACAACAAGTATGGGAGCTTGTACCACTTCCAAAAGATGTAAGTCCATCGGCACAAAGTGGGTCTTCAAAAACAAAACTGATGAAAGGGGCATTGTTGTCAAGAATAAAGCCAGGCTTGTGGTTCAAGGTTACAGACAGGAAGAGGGGATTGATTATGATGAAACATTCGCTCATGTAGCAAGATTGGAAGCTATAAGACTGTTCCTGGCCTTTGCTGTCAACCACAACATGAAGGTGTTTCAAATGGATATCAAAAGTGCTTTCCTCTATGGTACAATTCAAGAAGAGGTGTATGTTTGTCAACCTCCAGGTTTTGAGGATCCATTTTATCCAAATCATGTCTACAAGCTAAACAAAGCTTTGTATGGCCTGAAACAAGCACCTAGGGCTTGGTATGAAACTCTTTCCACCTTTCTACTCTCAAATGGTTTCAAAAGAGGTACCATTGATAAAAAAACTGTTTCTAAAATGGAGAGGAAAGGATTTAATGATTGTCCAAATTTATGTGGATGACATCATTTTAGGAAGCACGTGTAATAAAATGTGTGAAGAGTTTAGGGAACTCATGACAGCTGAGTTTGAAATGAGTGCAATGGGTGAACTGCAATGCTTTCTTGGTCTCCAAGTTCAGCAAATGCAAAATGGAACTTTCATTCATCAAAGCAAGTATGCTAAAGAACTTTTAAAAAAAATTGATATGAATGATTGTAAACCATGCAGCACACCCATGGCAACAAATAAGCTAGTCATGTCTGATGAATAGGATGAGCTGATTGACCAAACTCTATATAGAAGCATGATTGGGTCTCTTTTCTACCTAACTGCATCTAGGCCAGACATCATATTTGCAACATGTGTCTGTGCAAGGGGTCAATCAGCCCCTAGAAAATCCAACCTTATTGTTGTAAAAAGAATATTCAGCTACATAAAAAGTGCTCCCACACTTGGTATCTCGTATCCAGCTAATGGGAATATCAAGCTTTCAGGATTTTCAGACAGTGACTTTGCTGGATGTAACGCCACAAGGAAGTCCACATCAGGAGGGTGCCAGTTTCTAGGTGATTGCTTAGTTTCATGGCAAAGCAAAAAGCAAGCAGTTGTTTCAACATCCACTGCTGAAGCTGAATACATTGCTGCTGCAAGCTGTACAGCCCAACTCCTGTGGCTTCAAAATCAGTTATTGGATTCTGTTATCACTGCCTTAAAGACACCACTCATGTTGGATAGCCAGGCAGCAGAAAATATCATCAAAAATCCATTTTCCCACTCAACCACCAAACACATCGACATCAGACATCACTTTGTGAGGGATTGCTATGAAAAAGGTTTGATTTCTCTGCATCATGTTCCAACTAAAGACCAGCTGGCAGATGTGCTCACAAAAGCATTAGATACATCCACCTTTGAAAGCTTGGTCTCTAGTATTGGCATGCTAAACATGAATAACAAGCAAAATCTTGTTTTTCTATGAATAAAAGCGTTAAAATGTTTTCAGCAAATAAAAAATCCATCCTTAAAAATAGCTAAAAATGAAGTTTTCATTAAAATCCTTAAAAGTCTGCCATAACCACTGATTGTTCAAAAGTCTGCTTTACTTCAAAGTCTGTCCACTGCTGAAAGTCAACCCCTGTTCTCTTATTTTCCTGATAAGCACTGATGCTCAAAATCAGTGTTTTATCCACTGATGTGCTATCTACTGATAGTGAAAGTCACCCACTGCTTCCATTTGTTATCATTGTAACCACTGCCCTTCATCAGTAACTTTCATAAAAGTAATGTCCTTCATTTCATCAGGGGTTGGCATGTGGGCCGTACATAGTGAACAGTCCTTTTGTAACCGCTGCCACGTCAGCATTCACTTTTTCCCCATAAAACCCCTTTCAAAACCCCAAACAGGGTTTTACTGTCGAATTGAATTCATAAAAAATCTCTTCTCAAAGCAGTTTTTCTCAAAATTCCTTCCCAACCTTCTTCGATCATCATCTCCAAAATGACAAAATCAAAGTCATCTGCAAAACCCACTTCCAAATCATCTTCAAAAGAGGCCTCTCAAAAGGCTAAACCCATTGAAATTCCACACAAACCGTCTCACAATCTTCTGGGACTTCTCACAGAACCCGGCACCACTAATATCTTCGACTCCATCATTGATATCATGTCTGCATCAAAGTACAAAACTTTGTTAACAGAAGATGCCCCAATTTACTTGGCGACCCAAAGAGAGTTCTGGAAAAATGTAACCCTTGACACACACGGTGAGACTGTCATAACCATTAACTCTTCTCTAAAGGGTAAAGCTGTCAAAATTATACCACAATCCATCTCGGAGGACTTTCAACTCGATGATCAGAAAGGTATAACTTCTTTTCCTAAAAACGAGTTAAAAATTGACTTCATTGAAAGAGGGTATGAAGATACAATGATGAAGAAGGATACCTTACAAAAAGGTTTCTTTCCTTCTGCAACAAGGTTTTTATTTCATACCCTCCTAATGTGTGTTTCAAACAAAACCACTGCTTTTAATGAAATACCAATAAAGATTCAAAACCTGGGGTATGCTATTCTTCAAAAAGAAAATTTTAATTATTCTCAGGTAATCTTTAATGATCTGGTTAAAAATGTTGAAACAAAAGCATTCTTACTGTTTCCAAGATTTCTAAGTTATTATTTTGAAAAGAAACTTTGTAAGACTGATGCTTCTGCAATAAAACAAGGTGAATCTCTTCAAATGCTCAGCTTAACTGCTGAAACTTTTACAAGAATGTCAACACCTTGCAAAACACAAGCAGAGGTACCTGAGCAGAATTTAGCAGCTACCAGTGCTCCTCAGGTATCTGCTGTTGAGCCCACTGCTCAAGGTGATCAAAGTAGCAAAACAACTGCTTTGAAACCCACACCTAAAATAACCAAAAAGCCACCACAAAAGAAAACTCAAAAACCCCCCAAACCCAACAAAAAGGCAACTCTGGAAGATGAGATACCAGGGCAACTGCCAGTGACAACACAAAAGTCACAAGAAACCACTGCTGCTACTTCCTCACAGCAGTTGGTACAAATATCTCAATTCATAACTGAAACTCCTCCTGCTTCTTCTAAAAAAGAACAGGTTGTACACATAGGGACTCCATAATATGATGCTCTGGAATCACTTGCTTACATCATCCACTGCCCAATGCCCGGGGCAAATTCTCTTCTCACACCAAACCTCACATCCACAATTCCCCCACCAACTAAACTTTTGTAGGATGCAATTGATTTGAACCAGGCACAAACCAGTCCTTCTCAATCACCTATCACTGAGAACATGCCTCAACAAATGACTGGATCTGATGTATCAATCTTTCCTAACCCACCAACACAACCTGAGGAGGTTACACCCCTTGAGTTACAAGTAACACTTGGTGGTAATCCAAGTGAAGCAGCCACTACAAGTGCTGAACCCACTGGTTTGCATTTGGACAGTGGTTACATCAATAAGACTTCCTTGGAGGCAATTCCTTCCATAGCACCTCTGACATCCACCAGTGGATTTGTTTTGACCACTGGCAACATCAAAAGGTTGTCAAGTGTTGAAGGAAGAAGACCCCAGTACCAAGAAAAAGGGGCATCAGTGGTTAATGTTTGGAGTACACTCCCTACCTCAACCACTGATAAAACCACAGCTATTGGGAAATCAGATGATCCCATTAAATTGGGTGATTGTTTAAAATACCTAGAATTGACGGAACTAGTTGAAAAACTGGATACCTCTGTTGCAGAAATTAAAGAAATGCTGCATCAGTTGTTGAAAGTACAAAAGGTGCAATCCACTGTTGTTCCACCTTAAGCACCTGCTCCACCACAAGCACCTGCTGCAAATGAGCTCTGGAATCTATTTCAACCTTTTCTCCAACAACAAAAACAAATGGTTGATTAGCAACATGCAATACATGTACAAGAGCTGAGAAACACAATGGAGTCTAGGTTCAAGAACACACAAGCAGACATCAAGGCTCTCAAGGCCCATCTATTGAAAACCACTGGCACTGCTCCTCCAACTATTCTCTTTATTGATCAACTACCCCCAGATAATGCCAAAAAGGGGGAGAAAATTTAGGAGTGGAAAAAGAAGGGAATAGATGATGGTCTTTACATTGAACCAGAAAGAGATGCTATTACCAGAAATATTCCTTTGCCAGATGGTAGCAAGAAGGTTGATGTGACCCAAAATTCACTTGATGAAGGAGTAGCAAGTGTAAAAAGGGACAGGGAGGCAAAGGATATGTAAAGGTGGAATGAGGAGAAAAGAGCTTACATGGAGCTGAATGCGCAGGGTTGTTCTGGGCTAAAGGATGTTCAAAATCCTGTGCTGAAAAGAAATCCCACTAGAAAAGTGAGGGAACCCAAGTCCACACCATCCAGACTCACAAAGCATACTCCAAAACCATCATCCAAAAGCCCCCAACATCAAACCTTCACTCAAACAGCTGTTGTAACTCCTGCTGTATCAACATCTGCTGGTACTTCAGTTGTTTCAACATCTGCCATCACCTCAACACACACCACTTCAACACACACCACAACCACTGCCTTACCACCACCACCATCACCACCAAAAACAACCTCACCACCATCTCCTCCTGCCAAAAAGCAGAAGACATCAGATGTTACAACATCTGTTGTAATGACAACAGTGGTTGAAACACCAGTTGTTTCAACAACTGTTAGTCAATCACAAACCACTGCCATAAAAAACACCACCACTGATCCACCCAAAGCATCATCAGCCTCTCCTATAATAAAAAGGAGAAGGATTTTCATACCAGATGATGATTCTCCATCACCACCACCAACATCTTCAAAATCTCTATCACTTGTTACAATACCCAAACCTGTTCCTCTCTCATCAGCTCAAATTCAAAAGCCCTTACCTCCTGCGGGTGTTCAATTCCCTCTTGAACTTATAGCAGTCAAAGAAGAAATCAAGTCTTTTTTATTATGAGGATGACCCTGCTAAAAGGAGTTTGCCATCAGTTGAAGGATATCCAAGGCCAAACAATATTGAAGAATATTTGAAAGTCAAAGCTAAACAAGCAGAGGATATCTCAAAAAGAAATGCACAAGGAAAATCTGACAGAGAAATTCAGCAGAATTACCAATTATTGCTCACACAAGTCAGATCCTTAGAGCAATTTGCAAAAAATGTGTGTCAACAAATCTCAGAGAGAGCAGATGAAACTCTAAGAAAAGACTACATTGAAAGCATCATGGCAACCAAGAAATACAAAGGAGAAAAACACATGTACAAAGAGTGGACCATCCCTAAGCTTGAAAGTGAAGCAGCCAGGATTCAAGATATGATCAAGAATAAGGTCAAGCACACTCCTCCAGATTGGGCAAAATTCAAAAAGAATGTACCTGATAAAAAGGTAGAGCTGAGGAGAATGAAAGAGGAATTAGCTGCTGCTGATTATGGGTCTTTGAATCAAGTATTGAGATGGAAAGAAGATAGAGTCAGGGCTACCTACAAAAGCTTGGAGAAATTAAGAAAGACAGATCCTACTGCTTCACAAAAGCCTGACTATCCTGAAGCAGAGGTTTCAAAAAGACCATCAAAGCTACAAATCAGGAGAGCTACTGCTCCAGCTGGTGCTGCTATCTACAAAAGAAAGCAACAAAAACAGTTGGTTACTGAAACAGTGGCAGAATTAATGGCAGGAGATGAGCTTGTAAAAGAAGGAATTAAGCAGATGATAGCTGATACTCTTGGCCTGAATCAACCTGCAAGTACTGCTCAGACAGTCATCAATAGGCCTGCATCTCCAAACACCTCATCAAATAAAAATCTCCCAAGAAACCCACCAGGCTCAAAAGTACTAAAGTGGAAAACTGATAAACAGACCCATGTACTACCAGTGATCAAATCTAGTGGAGAAGTGAAGAAACTAACAATGGAACAAGCACTTGGCCTAAGTCTTGAAGATTTGCAGGATCTCCTTGATCTTCCACTTAGCAGGGATGATGATGACACAGATGCCTTAGCCTTTGAGTTACAACTCAAAGGACAAATAAGGGAACTGTTGATGAGGAAATAAAGATCTTCAAATAATGAACGGTTTTGGCATTATCTGTTCCAGGGGGAGATTGTTGGGATTGAACCCTACCAAAGGAACAGATAATTAAAGCCAAAACTGGATCAAAGCAGTGGATCCAGAATAAGCAGATGTTATGTATACAAGTCTCTCCCCTTGAAAGTGGTTTCAACATCTCTTGACCTCCTATCTACTGATCGTACAAACTGTTGACCTACAAACTACTGATCAAGTAAAAGACTGATGAAAGACTAAAGCTCTGCTGTTCAATCTACTGCCTTGAGTCAAGCTCTGCTGATCATGACAAGTACTGCTGTGTTCACATCAGTGGAAGGATGCAGCAGTATTTTAGATGTCTTTATGTAATGAAATGTAATAACAGTAGTTAGCATAGCAGAGGTTGTATATATCAGAGGTTAGAGTTTGTTAGGAGGTTAGATGTCACTTTCATGGTGACGTCCGCTTAGATGCTTCAGTGGTTTGCTCGTGCCTATAAATAGAACAGTATCATGGACTGTTCTATTTGGCTCTTTACAAAATCTTCTTCCTGCATGAACAAACACTGTGAGCTCAGGCTGAGGGGGAGTTTGCATTCATACATGCATTGTAATCGTTATTGAAATAAATTCAATCTTTCGGTTCTTTGTTGAAAATGTTTGATTAAAGCAATTCTCTAGTTTGATTGTGTGCAAAGTTTGCTTCCATCTTAATTCCGCTGCACAACTCATTCATCTTCATTTTAATTCAAACGTAAAACACAATCAAAACCAAACTCAAATCCTAACATGGTGCTTGCTTCCCCACGATCATCACAACGGTCATGGAGGTCATGCACGTGCAAAAATACCATGCATATTCCCCTAGAATCTCGGTTGGACCAAGTCTCATTCGAATATACCTGCAAAACAAGTTAAAACATGATGGAAACAATTGTTAGTTTAGGATAATAATGAGGATCATGGATCCTTATCCTTGCAGCATCTTCTGAGGATCCTTAATTTAAACTGAACTGAGGATCCGTGATCCAGACTACAACTGAGGATCCGTGATCCACAAGCTATAAAATTATGTCCCTAACAAGAAGTAAAACAACTATGTGAAAGTCCAGAATTTTGGATATTACATACTGATGGTGCATCCAACATAAGAGGTGTAGGATTAGGGATTCTACTAAAATCATCACAGAGGGACATATTACCCCAGGCTATTAGATGTGAATTTTCTACTACGAATAATGAAGCTGAGTATAAAGCTTTAATAGCAGGATTAGAATTAGCTAAGGATATTAACATTAAATGTTTACAAGTATATGTTGATTCCCTATTGATTACTAACCATTTCAATGGATCTTATGGAGTAAAAGGTGAAAAGTTAGCTGAATATCTTGAAATTGTTAAAAAATTAGCAAGATATTTTGAAATATTTACACTTGAACAGGTACCGAGGGAAGAGAATGCTGAGGTAGACGCTCTAGCAAACTTAGGATTTACTATCAGGATACTGGAAGGAACTCAGATATCAATACTGCGTATCCTCTATCCTGTAGTGGAATATCTTAAAACCCAGGATAAGCAAGTAGCAAGTATCCAGGATCCTGCTGATGGATAACCTGAAAAGTATCCCGAGTCCTGGATGGCTCCAATTCTGAAGTATTTCAAGAAGGAGATATCCCAAAGGATGAAAATCCTAGGGCTTTCAGGATAAAGGTATCTCGTTTTACTATAATAAATAATTTCTTGTATAAGAAATCTCTTGCAGGTCTATATTTAAGATGCTTAGAGGATCCTGAGACCAAGGAGGTGCTTAAGGATATACATGAAGGAGACTCTGGCAGCCATACTGGGGGCAGAGCTTTGTTCTCGAAGGTGTACTGGCCAACCATGAGAAAGGATGCTATTGTGTATGCTCATAAATGTGATGCATGTCAAAGACACAGCAACATACGGCATCAGCCTGCAGAACCGTTATATCCTATCATATCCCCTTGACCATTTATGAAATGGGGGATGAATATAGTGGGAAAAATCCCAAAGGCTCCAGGAGGAAAGGTTTCATTTTAGCAATGACAGATTATTTCTCCAAGTGGGTTGAAGCAGAAGCCTTTGTCCATGTTAGGGATTAAGAAGTGGTATCCTTCATAAAGAGAAATATCCTGACATGATTTGGGGTACCGGTCGAGATAATTAGTGATAATGGCTCCCAATTCATCAGTAAAAGGACTACAGATTTTTGTAAAAGTTAGGGAATCAAGATGATTACTTCGACACCAGTGCATCCTTAAGCTAATGGACAAGCAGAATACTCAAACAAGATAATCGTCAACAACTTAAAGAAGAGGTTAGGTGCCAAAAAGGAAAATTAGCAGAGGAACTACCATTCGTCCTATGGGCAGATAGAACAACTGTGAAGAATGCTACTGGGCAAACCCCATTCTCATTGGTATTTGGGGCAGAAGCAGTGATCCCAACAAAAATGGTGATACCTGCAGCTAGATTAAGCCTACAGGATCCTGAATCAAATCCTGAAGTCTTATACCAAGAGTTAGATACTGTTGATGAAACAAGGGATGCGGTAAAGCTAAGGATGTCAGCATACCAATAGAGGATAGCCAAGTCATACAACAAGAATTTAAGGACAAGGAGATTCTGAGTTGGAGATTGGGTATTGAGAAAAGCATTTCAGAATACGACCATTCCTGCTGATGGGAAATTAGCCCCAAAATGGGAAGTACCATATGAAATTGAATCAGAATCCAGAAAGGGAGCATACCGGCTCAAGACCATGGAGGGGGATATGTTGGCAAGATCCTGGAATGCCATACACCTTAAGGCTTATTACAAATGAGTTTAGAATTTGAAATTCTGACTCAGGATGGTATGAATTCTATCTTATTTAAACGTGTTTGATTTAATTTATTTATCATTCTTTGAAGCTTTGTACTGACTTAAGCATCGGAGGGGTGTTAGGCAAGCTAACACCCACCTTAGTTTGAAGGTTTTTTTGTAGGGATACGCTTCAGGATGATACTCCAGGATATTTACTCAAGATGAATCGAAAGATTAGAGGATTGGCCCGCTCTCTCACGTTTAAGGGATTTATATCCTTTCAATGGTTTAAAGGTATTCACCTTTCTCTCGAATTGGGTTTTAACACCCCGCCTGGAGCGCAAGTTATCCGGGTATAGTTCAAGATGGTGGGACCAGTTCATGTAATAGTGGTTGACAATTTTGTTATAATTGGCTATATCCTGGATCCTTACGGTATATGAGGATTGATCACCCTCTCTCACGAAAGGGTATTTTCATACTCTCTATGGTTTAAAGGGTATCACCTTTCTTAGTCTTGGAGTTTGTACACTCCCGCCTGAAATGCAGGAAAACATAGATTTATCCCCAGTAAATTAAGGGTTTATCCCCAGTAAAACTAAGAATTTTAGACAAGTTCCAAAGATATGTTAAACTGTGATTATGTTTACACATATTTTTCTGTTGATGTTACGAAGTCTAATCACTAAGTGAGGAAATACTCAAGTATGATGCAACATCCTACACAGACAGGGGACATCCATGCTGGGGACCTTGCAAATGATCCAATATTTAAGAATGAAGGTTACTGCCTAAGTGTTTCTGTGCAGGAAAAGTAAAGTGCAGGAAATGTAAATTGTTTAAGGGTTACAGACCATTCAAATTTAAAAAAAGTGGGCTCCGGCCTAGGCATCAATATCCATCATTGGCCACTTCACTGCCCTCATGCAGTAGCATCCTCACCAACCTTCTTAGCTCCATCACCACCAGCATCCTGACCAGCATCCGCTCCAGCCTCCACCTTCTCTCCCTCTTCAACTGCCGCTTCAGCTGCCTTCGAAGGCTCACCAGCTCCAGACTTGGCAAGATATGGTGTCGCAGCCCCCGATCCCACCCCGAGAGCGGGAGCCGCGAACATGAGCCGGTGGTATCGATGTTTATTAATTTGGCAGGGGAAATGAGGTATCAGAATCGTAGTTAGGAAATAAATTTCAGAGTTTCAAAACACCAAACTTTTATATTAAACAAATGGGATAAACCCATATTTTATTTATAATATCTCTTCTAGAGATAAACCCTAACTTGCTGAAAACATAAACTTCTTTTATTTAGGTAACTTATAGCCATTTTATTTAAGCCTTCAGTGCTCCATAGCAGGCTTCTAATGACTTCCCATCAAGTTATCTGAAACGCGTTTTAAAAATATTTCATTAGCAAGAAATATTGGCGGGCACATTCTAGTTTATAAAAATAAGCTTTTATAACTTTACAGTATTAAGAGTGATTACAATGTTTATATCTACCCAATTACTCATTCAGTATTTATCACGTTGGCAGTTATGATGACCATGGTCATATTACTATTGGCAATCTCTTTGTCCAATAGTAACGCTTGATTAGTAGTGTATACAAAACCCGACATACCGGCAGTAATTGTAGAATATAAAGACTTAATCACTGTAATTCTAACTGGTAAACATTTAGGGTTTTGTAAAAAATTATAAACAAATGGCTCACAAACTGTGAGAAAAAGAGAATGACTCACAAACTGTGAGAAAGAAGAATGGACTTACTTTGTAAACTTATGTTTTTCTAAGGGCTTCCTGGTGATATCTCCTGATTATTTTCTTGAGTTTCTATTAAAAACATACAAATGCACGCGTGTTAGCAAAATAACCCAAGTCACTTTAGACATACAACACGAGACAGAACCCCAACGTACTTAGTCACGCAGACCCTAGACATGCGTTGCTGGGTCCCAGATCAATTGGGTAGGGTGACGAATTAGTGATCGAGGGTTAAAATACTTACAACGGGGCAGAGCTTCGTGTTTTATGGGGGTATTTTGGCTATATTTTCGGATTATAGAGACTGAGAGAGAAAAGAAACATGAACGATGTGAGAATGCAGACTGAAGCTCAATTTATAGTTTTTCCAGAGGTCTCTCGCGCCCCGCGACCCATCCCCTTGTCCCTTTCGTGCCCCGCAAGTGGCACCCTAGCTACGGCTATGGTTGCCGAGTCATACCTTAGGCCCAACACGTGTGTGACACGCGTCGTTATGGGTGTTTTTTTTATATTATTGCATTATAAATTAGGAAAACCCAAAATCGCTAATGAAAAGGCTTTAAAGTAACAAAAGGTTAGTATTGAGACACCGCGTCCACGGATTGATATCCGGTTCTTACCGATAAACTATATTACCATCTGATGGGTAGTTCTTGGGTGAAACCCATTTTAAAACAAAATTTGTGTGAATGATGTCTTTATAAAAATATATATAATTCACGCACATCAACGATTTATAGGATAAATATGGTTTGTATACCATAACCAACCCCGTTTAAGATAAACACCTAATTACTCCCAATTACATTTTAATCCCCATATCCTTACAATATGACTTAATGGCCCATATACTAATTTTGGTGACATAAAACTATAATATAGTTCAACTTTTTTTGCACTTCAAACATCCCAAAATAAAGTATATATTTGTAAAAGGGGAACTAACCACTTTAGCTAAGCATATTTGTTTTATATCGGTATAAAAGTTTTGTGTAGTTAAACTAATATAAATACCTTCTCCTGCATTTAAGTATATTTAAAAAGCAATATTTTTTATAATTACTAACGAATATATGTATTTTTGAATCTTAGATATGTTAATTCTAATTAGGTCATAAGTTTTGTCATTGCTCTACAGTGTCTCTACTTTCATAGCGGCATTCCCAAGTTCTAAGACAATCTTGTGTAAGATTAAATATATTATAATGTGTTATTTAAACTTGTAGCTATATAATCATTTATATAATATATAGATCAAAATATATTATACCTATTATATAATTAGTTGGTAATTGTTGATGGACTATATTACTCTTATTAACTAATTAGGTTTCATCTTGGGTGTATATATAGGGAGATAATTAGAGAGGTTAAAGGACACACAAGTTGATTATCATAACATCAAAATCATTTCCTCTCTACACGTCTCTCTACATACGAACTCAAACCCTAGAGTTCGGTATCACCATCAAGAACTTACACCCTAAGGAGGAACTAGATCATCTTGACAAGTATGTCAAACTCCATGGCTGCGTCTCTGACTGGATTCTCTACTGGAATGTCTGCTTTTACAGGTATTTCTACAAGTTTTCTATTATGTTTATACAGAACTGATCAACATGTGGTATCAGAGCATATGTTGATAAATCAGTTCTGATTGTTTCCATAAATTTGGAACTAAAAAAATCTGGAAAACTAACTTTATGAAAACTAGATAAAATTCGAAAACATGAAATTCGATAAAAACTTAGAATTCACGGATTTTATGTTCTAAACGGATGTTTAATCACATCCTTCATAATCACTGTTTTGAAATCTTAATAAAGAACTAAATTTTCCAGTTTTTGGATTCCAGAATTTGGTTTTATTATTTTTAGGGTCAATCATGTTCATAAGAAAATTCAAAAAAAATTCCTTATTTTGGAATGAATTTAGGATCAAAGGGTGTTTTTCTTGTTTTGATCTAATTTATCTATTAAATATTTTCCGAAATCTGTTATAGTTTTAAAGGATAAAGATTTCAAAATATTTAGATAAATATAAATCTGTTATGAATGTATCATAATGATGACTCTCCACATACATAACTCCGATCTCTTCAATTTCTTTTGTATTAATGTATGTGCCTATATATAGAGAGGCATTTGTATATGGTGTAGATAGTAGATTAATGAATAAGAATTCTTCATGTTCTATTCTCTACATGATTTTATAGTTTGTTCTTATGTTTATAAACTTATATATTGGTTGCTAATAGACCGTTGTTTTACAACACGTTATCAGCACGAGTTGCTTTTGAACTTGGATCTCATTATCACAAGCTTTAACTTTCTCTAAACGGATCATCAACATCAATCTTCGGTAAAGGTACGGTTTAATCATTCATGATTTAATATCGACGTGTTATCTTTTGTTGTAATATTTGCGTGTTTGGTACCATTGTTGGATAACATCAATGGAGGTGGGATGTTGGTTTTTCACAAGATTAAAGTACTTTTATTTTTGAGATTTAACTAACGAGTTATCACATGAGATGAGATTATTAATATAATAATCTGTAGTTTTCATGATAATCGATAATTCCAAAATCTAAGAGGTTTTATTAATATTAATATAATAGATAAACGGTATCTCTTTTAAATCGTGTGCACCTTAATCGGCATTTTTTTCAAATACCATAGATCGATTAGAACTGTGTATGTTTAAATGGTTTCATACATATGTTTAATACATGTTTGAGGGGACGATAACTGTACGTATTTTCGGTAATATTTAACAAATAAGGAAAATGGAATCATCCGCATGAATTTTTGGATGGCCAGTTGGTTAAACAATTCAATCTTTGAATTTACAAAAATATAATAGTTGTTACTTGATAAGTGTAAGTTTTTCATTTAAAAATAATTTAAGGATTTTATTGAATCATGTGAAAATTAGGTGATAATTGTTTATTGCTATGTATACATTTTATTCGTTATTTGTAATCAGATATGGTTTATTGGTACCATCTAGCACCAAATCAATATCATCTAATTTAATTATAATAATCAAACAACATTTACTGCAAATGTTTTTCTAGAGTGTTATGATTTCTAAATCTGATTAAACCAAATTACAAATAAAGTTCCTGTTATCTAAAATGTATGATTGTAAGTTAAAAGTTAAAATGTTGAAAATCGTATAATTGTACTCTGTGTATATGCTTTCTTGATGTTATAATATTATTCTAATACTTTGCTTTTGAATGGTATTAAATAAATTAAGTAGAATATCAAGCTTGTGAGTTCTTTTGATTATCATATAATCATGTTTATATAATAGTAAAAGATAAGCACTTAATGATATTCAAAAGTAATACATGTATTTTGTTATTTTTTTTAGTTATGATATTTGACATAACCTTTGAGCCAATTACTTGTTAGATATATTTAATGTTAACTTTTTTATGGATAATTGTTTAATCATTATATGATAAGAACTTGTCATACCATTTATCTATTCTTTAATAAAACAAAATGTTCATTATTAGACAATTTAGGAAAATGTATGATAACGATCAAATTTTCCAAAGTGTTATTTTGTTTGTATATGAGAGAACTGGAACATATATATTTATTGATGGGTGTGGATATGTTTAGAGAAAGGGACTCAACTCTTTCCATAAAAAAAACAAGGCTAGCATATCGGGAAAAGTTTATTATATATATTCTCTTGTAATTAATAATATATTATCTTGTTTCTTAAAGTTATATTTTACCGCGTTTGATAGTGTGACATGTTATAAAGTCGTGCATTTCATAATGTAACTTTATGCATACATTGTGTTCCACATGTTATCAATATTGAAAAGACCATCAAAACGATCAAAGTTGTGGTATATGATCGCATGCTATAAACACAACTGAATTGTGATCAAGATTCATTTATTATATGATACCCAAAGTGAGAAACTCCCTAAAGCTTATTAACTTTTTGGAAGCTTATAAGACCTTAGACTGATAATAATATCTTAATGATCTAGCCATATATTTTCTTCTCAATTGATATTATGTGATGAGAAGATTTTTAATGCCAAGTGAACAAAACAAGTTCCATTGTCAAACCTTAAATATGCTCTTGAAAAAGCAAGATTGTTAAAGAATATGTAAGGTTTGAAATGACCACCATGAAATTTGTGTGATTCTAATCCATTCATGAAGTGAATGTGATGATATAATGACCAATGTAAAGGTCGCGATCATGTATATAATAACTAAGAAAATTGTAATGATGTCACCATCATAATTGTTTGGTTATAATCCATTCTTTGAACTGAATGTGATGATATAATAATTGGTGTAAAGTTCATAATCACGGTAATTGAGAAAATTGTTATGATTCTCATGTAATGAGATCAACCATGTTAATAATGAGATGACTATACAATGATCGTTATAAAGGTCGTAAGATATAAGATTGATAAATCTTATACGTCTCATTTACTTCTCAATTGATGGTAAGCAAAGAGAACATTATTTACAAGGAAAATTGATTAAATTCTTTTCAGTTGTCACACTTGAGACATATGCTCCTAAAGTAGCAATATCATTATAAGAGTCATGAAAAAAATGAAATGATTTTATACTCATGTGACAGGGTAAATAATGAAAAACTATGAAGCTTGTTTTGGTTCTACTCCATTCCTAAACGTGAATGTGATTATATATTAATGATGGACCTAATTGAGAAACTTGTAATGATGAGAATGACTACAAGAATTGTAATGATGGTCATTTTAATATTGATAATGGACCACAAAAGTGGCAAACTAAGGAGTGATTGCATAACGTAATGGTTTGAACTTTGAAGTTGTAATATATTCTCTCGTATCATAGGTTTTGTATTACATACGAGCAAGTAATACACATACGATCATAAACCAGAAGTTTATGGATCATAATTATTTAATTAGTTGGCAAGACCGGTTAGACCACACCGATTCAATGATGATGTGAAACATAATGAAGAACTAGAAGATTCTTCAAGCTGATATTTAGCATGTATTGTTTGCTCTCAAGGGAAATTTTATTTTTGCTAAATAAAGGAGGGTGTGTATCCCTAAATATTTTCGAAGTGATTAAAGGATATGCATATCCCAATATGATACCATTTAGTGTTTTAAATCGATGCATCGTCTAAATGGTTATTTAATCCACAACCTGAAGCTTGTGTGATTGTGAGCTAATGTGATAACAAGCATACTAATCCAGATTAGTATATTTATTTGATAATAGTGAATTTGATTCCCAAGTTATTAACGATCGTTGGAATAAGTGTTATTGTTGAGATGATCACTAAACGTCTACTATTGGTTAAAAACCCAATGATCATGAGAGGAGCAAAAGTTCATTTAGGTACATGTAATTTTATATATAGTACCATCAATTCACATCAAGCCAATAAGTTATAGTTCTCCCCATACAATTGGTTTTTGGTCAGGAACCAAAGATGTCTCATCAAAGATTTTGGTTGTGTGACATATATTGAAACTCATCAACCACACCGCACAACGATGGGACTTGTAAATAGTTTGACAATATGTTGGGTATAAATAATCTTCTATGATTAAATACTTAAAGCCATTAGTAAGATGTTCATTTATGGCTCATTGGTTTTCACTTTAATGAATGAATGTTTATAACATTAGGGGGAGATAACAAGCAGTTGAAAAGTGAAATGAATTATCATGTCATATTGATCCTCAGACTATAAACTATGAACTAGAAGTTTAATTCATTTACCAATATTAAAGAACAAATTACCAGACAAGTTCACTGACCTAATAGAGTGACTAAGTAAGTCACATAATCAACTGCTTATGCTCCAGTTATATCTGTGTCCCAAGAGGACAACCACATATTTTTGTAATGAGTCTATTGCACGCCTAAAGCGTGGTAGACTAGTTGATTCCAATAATAAAATTCCTCAAAAATTGGAGCAAGTAATTAAGATATCTATTGCACGCCTAAAGCGTGATGGTTCAAGAAGAACCTCAGGTACCTGAAAATAAAGAGATCTCGATAAGTTGTATAATGTCTAAGATATGTATGGAATCGAAATAAAAATCGACGTCGTTATACTTTTGTATATAATGTAGCGCTTAAAATGATTAAATGATGAGGATCAAGATTTAAGATCTGCCTATGAATGAATATTAAGAAATGATTGGCCAAAATAGAAAGACGCAAATAAGGCAGAGTTTAGTTCTCTAATGAAATGGAAAGTTTCTGGACCAACAGTCCATACAACTAAAGTTGTAAAATATACTGGATAGAAAAGTGTCTTTTATGCGAATCATGTGAAAATCAAATTAAGTGATATAAGTCAAAATTGGTGGCACAAGAATTTTCACAAAGACCTATGATTGATTATGAGAAAACGTATTCTCCAATGGTGGATGCATTGACTTTCCAATATCTTATTAGTCTGGTAATATATAAAAGAGAATTGACATGCGTCTTATGAAAGTTATGTATCACTTGATACTAAGTCATATAAAATAAGTTCTCGAGAATATTATGATTATTATATAAATTCATATCTGAATACATATAAATGTTGTATATGTTATTGAATTGAATATAATTGGAACTCCCCATGAGTATCCTTAAGCATTTGAGTGCTTAAGAGGTTAATTGAAACACCTTATGGATGTAATTATTGTGCACCAATACTCCAATAAACATACATAGAAAATATGTACCTAGTTATTATGGCATCTCAATGTACACAGTGTAAAAACATGGTACAATATGAATTTTGGAGATAAAAGCAAGTGTTCTTGATATTTTTGCATATGATATAGATATCTATGTGTTAAAAGGGCAAGTTTATATAGCAAAACTTCTAAGAGTGAAAGCACATGCATATTTGGATAAGATGGAAAGAATTCCCTCATGGATTGATAATGCTAGAAGCATTAGTGATGTCAAAACCTCAAGAAGGTATTATATGAAGTTGACAAAATACGTATGGACTAAATAGTCGAAACGAGTGTTGTACAGCTCGAGATATTCGTATGAAGAGGGATATAAGTTTGATTAAATTAGCCATGTTCTATGAACATTCTACTTTTAAAAGTTCACTATAATCGCAATTTACAGTAACGATGTCTAGGCATCATTGAGAGAAATTGTCGAGCTTTTAGAGGGAGAATTTTTTAATGACCTTGGCACGGTCTAATTATTAATCGAACTGCAGTTCGAGTATATATGTAATTATGTTTCACTAATCCCTCAAGTACATCTAGAAGATGATGTTTGGATATTTTAGTATGAACATAGTTAAACCTTAAAGTATGTTAAAGGTTGTTGAGTCATTTGTTATAAGAAATGCCTATTATCATCTCCTACCAAAGTAGAGATTCTCATTCTAGAAGTACCATCATTAAATGCATAAGTGCATTAATATGTTTTACTAGCTATGTATGGTTATAATATCTTTCACTTGAGCTCATTGTCATGATATAACCTGTGTCAAGCGAAGAGACATTGGAATGAGTTCAAAGAAGTATTTCAGGTATAAACGATATTTGATTATATTTTACTAACCCATCAAAACAAGTTTGGTTAGTCTTGTAGATGCAGAAATGTAACAAAACACAGTCGTGGACAAATGATAATTTTTGGAATGAGGCACCTAAAGTCTCGTTAGAAGATTATACAACATTGCTCAACATACAAGATTGCATACTAAGGGATCAAGCGACAAATCATTCACTACAAAAGCTTTTTCGACTTTCAAGGAAGATGGACACACGTCACATAAATGATACATGTTAAAATGAGGGGGGAGACATATTCAAGTTGCACTCTTTTTCCCTTGACTAAGTTTTGTCCCATTGGATTTTCTTAGTAAGGTTTTTAACGAGACAACATACCTGATCCAGAAGTATCAGAATAAGAAAATACGCGCTGCACTCTTTTTCCCTTAGCTGAGGTTTTGTCCCACTGGGTTTTCCTAGCAAGGTTTTTAACGAGGCAGCATCACCAAGCGTATTAAAGGTATGTGGATAGTCAAGGGGGAGTGTTATGAATGTTTCATAATGATGACTCTCCACATACATAACTCCTATCTCTTCAATTTCTTTTGTATTAATGTATGTGCCTATATATAGAGAGGCATTTATATATAGTGTAGATAGTAGATTAATGAATAAGAATTCTTCATGTTCTATTCTCTACATGATTTTATAGTTTGTTCTTATGTTTATATACTTATATATTGGTTGCTAATAGACCGTTGTTTTACAACAAAATCAGCATTAAAATAGGAGACATGATCTCATGATCCCTTAAATTTCGGATTTTCAACCATATCACAATTAACTGCTATAATCAGCAGATTTAGAATCTTGCAGAACAAGTTTAGAAAACCATAAGAGATTTCGAGATTTGACAACTTCTAGAATTCTTAGAAGATTCGAAATCTCAATAGAATTTGAAATCTCATATAATTCGAGATCACAATTTTTTTGAAAACTCATGTTTCTCAAAAACTGTTTCAAAAACTCATGTTTTTCGAAAAAACTTACCTTGTTCCAGAAACTCATTTTTCAAAACCTCACTTGTTTTCGAAAACTCAAATTTTTCGAAAACTCAATTTTTTCGAAATCTAATATGTTCTCAAAATACCAAGATTTTTCAAAATCTCGTTACTTTATTAAGTTGTTATTGTGAACTAACTAATTGGTTTTGAAAACTCTTATTTAATCAGCATCAGATAATTTTACAGAACCCAAAGTAGCTTAACTTAAATGAGCTTCTGATGTATCACTTCTGCCCAAAGGTGATTTGATACATCTATACATTGTTCAAGTATAATAAGAAACTATGTTAATTATGCCTTACATACGTGAATGTCTCATTTCTGGCCAAAGCTAATTTAATTCATTCAGGTCTAGCATACTTAACAAGTGCATAACTGAGGTAATTGTCTCATTTCTGGCCAAATTTGTCACAATTACTTTGCACACATGCTTAGATGATTACACTTCTGCCCAAAGGTGATTTGTCTTCATTTAAGTAGAATTTTCTAATAACTTAGTCTATTATTTTGATGTTAGTAATAGACAATATCACGGCTTCATAACTAAAATGGTCATTACTTATGCATGCCTTAGTGTAACATGCCCTTAGATCACATTAACACTTCTAACTTAGTATCATAATTCGCTCGTATTGTTTCCACTCTCAGCACCCAATTGTGGGATTCCACCATTGACTGGTGATAACTTTGCTTCATGGAAAGACTCTCTCATTCTTACTCTTGCTTTGCTGGATTTTTACTACGCATTAAAAAAGGATATGCCTGCAGACCTTACTCCCCAAAGTACCATTGCTCAGAATATGCCTATGAAAAAGTGGACTAGGTGCAATCGCAAGTCTCTCTTGTTGATGAAGCAATCCATTAGCAATGCAATTCGAGGAGCCATTCCAGATTCTGATGATGCTAAAACCTACTTGGCTTCTATGGAGGAGCAGTTCAAAGGGACGTCTAAGGCGTATGCTAGTACTTTGATCCTGAAGTTGGTGACTACGAAGTATGATGGGAGGAGTGGCATCCGTAAACACATCATGATGATGAACGACATGGCCCATAAGCTGAAGAGATTAGACATGGAGATCAGTGATGGGTTTCTCATACACTTCATCATAAATTTTCTTCTTTCGTCCTAAGAAGCATTTAAGATCAATTACAATACCTAGAAGGACAAACGGATGATGAGTGAGCTGATCGCCATGTGCGTATAGGAGGAAGAGCGTATGAAGATGGATAGAACTACTACACTTTGCTACCTCCAGCTCTAAGAAGAGGAAGAACACTTACCCAAGGGAGGATGCTTCGAAAGTCCAAAAGCCTAATCCTAATACAAGTGCACCTTCCAGCTCTAAGAACTCCTTAGGTAAACCTTACTGCAAGTTCTGCAAAAAGACAAGACATAAGCAAAAGGAATGCCCTGATTTCAAGAAGTGGTTGGCTAAGAAAGGTAATGATCTTTTCATGATACTTGAGTCCTAAAATACAAATGTTCCTGCTAATTCTTGGTGGTTTGATTCTAGTGCTATGACTCATGTCACTAACTCTACTCAGGGATTCCTTACAATCCGAAGGCTGGGAAGAAACCAAAGAACACTTAAAGTGGGGGATGATAGAGAATTAGAAGTGAGGGCCATTGGAACACTACAATTATTTATGAAAACTGGTTTATGCATTAAACTTTATGATACCTTATATGTTCCTGAGGTAACTCGGGACCTTGAATCAGGACCAAAGTTAGACATAGATGGTTTTGATATAGCTCATGGTCATCGCATGTGACACTTGTGATCTGTAAATGATGTACGATGTAAAAAAATATCAATTATCAATAAAACGATGTGTTTTGGTGTTAATATTTGTGTATTGAGGTTTGACATTTTACGATTTGATTCTAGTTCGATTTCAACCTTTAAATCGCTTTCTGAAAAGTTATACGCAAACTGATGCGTAAACATAATCATTTTAACACGACAAACACTCCGTAATAGTGATATAGGCTTAACATACCTTAAATAACCCTTACATAACTTAGAAATAAGTTTTGGATAGTTTGGTGTGTCGAAAACAAGTTTACGTCAAACTGCAAAACTATGCCGATTCGTATGGTAACGAACATTCTGGAACATGATCATAGGTTAAAAATACCCTAAATATCCTTTACATAGCTTAGAAATAGGCTTTTAGGGGTTCGGTATGCGAAAATACGCTTATTTGATCAATAGAGACTAAAAGCGTCAAATAGGGCATAAGTTTCCATTTACGCGCATATCTCACGTTCTGAACATATCCAGACATCCAAAAATTTTTGTAATCATTAAAGTATTTTATTTTAGTGATTGGAATGCAAAAATACCATTCGTCGCATAATTTGGATCATTTTCGCTTCCGTTCGATTTTTCGTCGTAATTAACCAAATAACGCAACCGTACGACCAAACGAACCGACATCCGAGATAATTTCAAGCATGTTCCAAGTCCCCTATGCTTTAACTTCATTATAGAGCCTTGAAAATGGGTTAACGGGGTTTAAATACGTCAAAAATGGCTTAAACAAGCCGCAAGGACCATTTTTGCCAATTTTTGAAAGTTTCTGTATCTGCGGAGTGCTAGCGTCGCGTGACCCCAAAATGGTGGTGCTGTGGCGGCACGCGAGCCCCTTATTTTGACAGAAAACCTGTTTTCAGCAACCAGCTTGAATTTGAGGGTCTTTTATGCAATTTTCTCAATACTATGAACTGGTTTTAGAACTCCCATTGTATTGTATTTGAAAACATGTTCCACAAATGTAGGGTCATGATTGATCCTCATAACACTTGGAATGATCTTGTTAATCCAAACTTACTATAAATAGAAGTGGGTTTCTCACTTCATTCCTCACATTGGAATCAATTCTGCTCTAAGTTGAAGCTAAGGCTTCATACCTGAGTAATTTGGCTCAATTCTTCCTAGCTTGGACCCTTTGTAAGCTTCTTTCATGCTTGTTTAAGCTTTTCAAGCGTGAAAGTCAAACAATGTTTGACTTTTTTGCTTTGACCATGATTTGGTCAACACAAAGTTCGTTTGAACTTTGCAACGTTAGCGTAATCACGATGATTATAGTCCCTTGTGACTATACCTACTGATTACCACGTTGATTAGTCGAAGTGACGAGTCAAAGTTTCGGTCAAAATGCCGATTATGCGCATTTTGCGACAAAACTATTTTCGGGTTTCAAAAAACTTTATTTTGATATCAAACTTGTTTTTTAACTTACTGAAACATGTTTTAACATGTTTAACTCGTCACTTTTAGTCTAGTGCTTGTTTAGGGTCGTAAGATAAGCGGTCTTAACAACCGCTTAGACTTTCGAACCCGGCCCGTTTGGTCGATTGTTAGGATCCGACCAAGCATATTTTGTGACCATAGTTGTATAGGAATAACCTTCCGAGGTTATACCTTATGGTCACTTAGTTTAATTAGTTGTATGATAGGTAGTTTATATGCCTTAGGAAAATGACCAAAATGCCCTTTTCATGCATGATTGGATTTAAGCATATGTAACTTAATTTTTGTCACTTAAACTGATTATGCAACATTTTTAAACATGTTAAGGCATATAATACTTGTCATAGGACTAGTTAGGCGTCTTGAACGCGTTTTCGCGCAAACGACGCGTTAAAGTAGCTTAAGCTACCTTAATGGGTCATAACGGGTCGTAAGCACTTAGGATAGGTTTCGATTTAGAATGTAGGCTTTGTAAACCATATGAGTTCCAATACTCATTTGGTTTACGAGGCCTCATTTTACCCGATCTTCCGATTTATGTGTCGATTTATTAACTAGCGATCCTATTACTAGGTTCTACTTGATTTCCTTGGTTTGCCTGAGCTTCGTTAAGTTCGTTAGATCGAGGATACTTTGCACTTCAACTGAGTACATAGTTCCCCTATTTTACTGTTTTCAAATGTTTTGGGGTGATTCATATGTGTTAAACGATTTTGATGCTTTCAACGTTGATTTCAAAAACGAATACTATGGTTTATATTAAACAATAACGATTTCGATGATGTGAACAAACTTGTTGGACGTATTTACATAATGAATGACATTCATTAGCTTTGGCCGAGCCGACTAGTATTAGGTTATGGTACCATAGGATTTGACAAATCCCGTTATCGGACTGCACCCATGGTTATGTGGGTAACGACTGAACCTGTTTATTGTTAACTTACCCTTTGGTGGTTTGTTAATACGAGTTGAATGATGGACGAGTTACGAAGGTTTGAATGTTATAAGCGAGACGACCAAAATTAGTTTTCACAATTAAAACGAGAACGATTTGAACGATTGAACGATTTTGATCGATTGAACGATTATGAATGATTTGGAACGATTTGAATGTTTAAACAAATGAATAATGGTCTATTACATGAATGAGTTAAACGATTTAAACGATGGGTTTTTGGTATGTGATTAGGTAACGGGACGGGTTTAATGTGATAAAAGCATGGTAGAGACGTTGCTGGTACTTCTTATATATAAGTGCTTTTATCATATTACATTCCATGGCGTTATTTAGTTCACTTGGACGAACGATTTCTAAATGATGTCATGCAACGATGTTTTCTATACGATATAAACCATACGAGTTTTGTTACGAGAACGATTTACGATTTGGTTTACATAAACAAATGTTTTGGGTTAAGATTCATGGCATCGAGGTTTTATAAACTATAACCAATCTGTTTTGACTTTGTTACTCATCTTACAATACAAACATTTTACAAAACAAGGTTTTCTTATATCAATTAACGAAGTTGTACGAGTTATTTCAACATGTAAACGAGCCATGAATCTGACACTTACACAAAACCTAAGTGCTCGCCGGGATTTCTTTGCTGACTTTATTTTTACATATGTTTCAGGTGGTGTTGAATGATGTTGATTGCGACTAGGATGCATGCTCATTAAGGACTGGATAAGGCCTTAGTGACTTAATAACGATGATAGTCAAGATGTGAACCTGATTGTTTTAACTTTAAGACAATTTAAATGTTTAATGTCTAAATAAAACAAAACTTTTGAATCCATGGTTGTGAAACAATAATTATGTCACTCCACTCCCCGACGTTTCCGCCACGGTTTCGTTGTTTTACGCGGTCGGGGTGTGACAGAAGAGTTGGTATCAGAGCTCATGGTTATAGGGAATTTAGGTTATTAGTAATGCTTTGACCTAGACTATAACTTTTCTAGGACCCTAACGCAAGTTTTCTTGCGTTTAGATTTTAAAACAATACCGTCACCTATCTTTAGGTGATAACCACAACCAGAACACAATAACAAATCCGCTTTGAAAACCAATCATCTATTCGTAGATGATTTATTATAAGGTTTTGAACCTTTAAAGTTTCCAAAATGATTTTGAAAATAATCACCCACCCTTTGGATGATTCATTTTTGGCTTAATGCCTTCTAAGTTTTCAAAATCTCGTCAAAGTTTGGGATTAGATAATGTGAACACGTGCAATCTGGAAGGGTGGATGCTTGTACCTCGGGTTTTCTGTCTAAGGCTAGAGTGTTCGTACAAATCCACATAATCGGACCAGTCACTCTTACCTGGGAACTCTTGGGGTGAGTGTCCACTTATAGGCTAAAGCATGTCTTCGCGATACATTATATTGACCCATTTACTTTGATTAGTCACTGTGCGTCGTTTGTTTGTTCGAAGTAACAAACGAATGATCACCTTCCGTGTGTTTTGTCGATGTTTTCAATACCTCTTGTGTTTATCCAATTGTCAATCTCACTCGTTTCTCATATTTCCTTGTTCTTTTTGGAATATGCCTCCTCGACGAGATGCACAACCTCAAAGTAACGCCGAAATCGCAGCCCTTGTCGCTCAGCAAATGGCTGTCGTGATTCCGAACCTAATAACTTAGATTAATCAAGCAAACAACAACAATGCTCAGTGTAGTTTCAAAACGTTTAATTAGGCTAAACCACTAAACTTTTATGGGTCTCAAGGAGCAACTGCGCTCCTGCAATGGTTCGAGAGTCTGGAAAGCACCTTCAAACATGTGCAATGTCCGAATGAGCGAAAGGTTGAGTTTCCATCTAGTGTTTTTGAGAAGCGTGCTCTAACATGGTGGAACAGTGTGATGCGTGATAGGGGTGCCGATGTGGCAATGGCACAAACTTGGGAAGAGCTTCGAGCTCTCATGATGAAAGAGTTATGTCCCCGTCACAATATAAGGGCTTTGGAACGTGAGTTCGACGATCTAAAACAAGATGGGGGAGAACACCTTGCGTATACGGATCGTTATGAGGAACTGAGTTTGTTGTGTCCTACTATGGTTACCCCATTGGATAAAGAGATTGAGAGGTATATCGATGGTCTACCCAATTATGTGCAAGACATTGTAACTGGTAGTAACCCAACCACTATGCGTCAGGCTATCGAATTGGCTACAACCCTGACTGAGTCTCAAGTCAGGAAAGGAAAACTGACCCGCAAGGGTGATAAGAAGCAGTTGACCGACACTGTTCAAGATAAGGGTAAGGGTAAGAAGAAGGGCGAGTCATCAAGGAGGTCGAGGAAGCAAAAGGCTTCCCAAAACTTTGTTGTCACTGCACACAACGCTCAGAACCCACCAGCTCAACCTCCTGCAAAGAAACAGTATGCCGGTACCGCACCTCACTGCAATCGGTGCAATGGTCATCATGCGACTCAGCAAGCTTGTAAACAGTGCATGGTAAACTTAGGCATATGGCCAACATTTGTCGCTTGAGTCAGAATCAAGCTGCTCAGAATCCAGCACAGGTTCAAGGGAATGCTGCTAGATTTCCACCTGGCTCTTGTTATAATTACGGAGAAATGGGTCATTTTTGCAACAATTTCCCGAAACTGGCAAATCTGAATGCCAATGCCAATGTGAATCCCGCTCGTGGACGAGCATACAATTTGAACGCTAACAAGGCGCGGGTTGACAACGAGGTTGTTAATGGTACGTTCCTTGTTAACCATCGACCTGCATCTGTTCTTTTCGATTCTGGTGCCGATAGAAGTTTTGTTTCATTATCATTTGAGCCTTTGCTTGTGATACCTAGAACTAAACTGAGGAAACCCTTATCTGTCGAAGTTGCTACTTGTAAACCTCTTGTACTCGATTCTGTGATTCGCGATTGTCAATTGAACCTCGATAACCATCTTTTTTCCTATTGACCTCACACTGATGCAACTTGGGAGTTTTGACATTATCGTAGGGATGGATTGGTTAACTAAGTTTCATGCTGAGGTGGTTTGTTTCGATAACATTGTTCGTATTCCTCTTTCGTCTGGTGAAGTTCTAGAAGTTCGTGGCGAAAAACCATCTGGAGGTTTGAAACTCATGTCGTGTACGAAAGCCCAAAGTTATTTACGAAAAGGATATGTGGCTTTTATGGCACATGTCACCGAGGAGAAAGGCAAGAGTAAGCGTATTCAAGATATTCCGATTGTTCGAGAATATCCATAGGTGTTTCCTGATGAACTGCCTGGATTGCCTCCAGTTCGTCAAGTCGAGTTTCATGTTGATCTTGTACCTAATGCTAACCCGATTGCGAAAGCACCTTATCGTCTTGCACCGTCTGAGATGCAAGAGTTATCGAAACAGCTTCAAGAGCTATCTGACAAAGGATTCATCCGTCTGAGTTATTCACCTTGGGGCGCTCCAGTCCTGTTTATGAAAAAGAAAGATGGATCTTTTCAAATGTGTATCGATTATCGTGAGCTTAATAAGCTTACTATCAAGAATTGATATCCCCTACCACGAATTGATGATCTCTTTGATCAGCTGCAAGGTGCTTCATGTTTCTCCAAGATCGATCTGCGTTCTGGGTATCATCAGCTTCGTGTACTCAAAGAAGATATTCCCAAAACTGCTTTCCGCACAAGATATGGTCATTACGAGTTCACTGTCATGCCTTTTGGTTTGACGAATGCCCCAGCTATTTTCATGGATTTAATGAATAGGGTTTGTAAACCTTATTTAGACAAATTCATCATTGTGTTCATTGACGACATTCTCATTTATTCGAAGTCTCGAGCAGATCATGAACAACACCTTCGTCTGACAATGGAACTCCTGAAGAAGGAGCAACTTTTTGCCAAATTCTCCAAGTGCGAATTCTGGCTTAAGGAAGTTCAATTTTTGGGGCATATAATCAACGAGCAGGGTATTCATGTGGATCCTTCCAAAATTGCTGCTATTAAGGATTGGAATACACCTACTACACCTACAGAAGTTCGCTCTTTTCTTGGTCTTGCGGGATAATATCGACGATTCATTTCGAACTTTTCAAAGATTGTGGTTCCTCTCACTGCTTTGACTCAGAAGAATAAGCCTTTTGAGTAGGGGCCTAAACAAGAAGAAGCATTCCAAATGCTAAAACGAAAACTCTGTGATGCTCCTGTCTTATATTTTCCCGATGGAAACGATGATTTTGTTGTCTATTGCGAAACGTCAAATCTAGGCCTTGGTTGTGTTCTCATGCAACGAGGCAAAGTTATAGCTTATGCGTCAAGACAACTGAAGGTTCACGAGAGGAACTACACGACTCATGATCTTGAGTTAGGTGTTGTTGTTTTTACAATCAAAATCTGGAGACACTATCTTTATGGCACGAAATGTGTGATTTTCACAGATCACAAAAGTCTCCAACACATTCTTAATCAGAAGGAGCTGAACATGAGACAACGACGCTGGGTTGAACTCCTAAACGATTACGATTGTGAGATTCACTACCATCCTGGTAAGGCGACTGTCGTAGCCAATGTGCTTAGTCGAAAGGAACGAGTCAAGCTTAATTATGTTCGCATTCTATCCGATATTCAAAAACGTGTCTCTCAAGCTCAACATACTTGTGTTTCACAAAACTTGATGGGTATGGAATTACCACGTCAACTTGAGCTTAAACTCAAAACGAAAGACAACGGGTTACTCTATTTCAAGAATCGTTTGTGGATTCCAAAACAAGACGATCTTCGTACTTTAGTGATGGACGAATCTCATAAGTCTCGATATTCTATTCATCCTGGTGCTGACAAAATGTACAAAGATCTTCGTACTCAGTACTGGTGGCCTGGTATGAAAAAGGATGTTGCCTTGTATGTATCGAAAGGCCTAAATTGTCTCAAAGTCAAGGCTGAACATCAACGACCATCTGGTTTGCTTGTACAACCAGAAATACCGGTATGGAAGTGGGAGAACATTGCAGTGGATCTCATCACTAAGTTACCGAGCACATCTAAAGGTCACGATGCTATTTTGGTTGTTATCGATCAATTAACGAAGTCAGCTCATTTTATACCGATTAGCGAAGATCTATCTGCTGATAAACTTGCCAAGATTTATGTTGATGAGATTGTATCTCGACATGGTGTTCCTTTGGATATCATATCTGATCGTGATGCTCGATTTTCATCTCACTTTTGGAAGACCATGCAATCTGCTTTGGGAATCCAACTAAATCTAAGCATTGCTTATCATCCCCAAACAGATGGATAATCCGTGAGGATGATACACATTGGAGGATATGCTTAGAGCATGTGTGATAGACTTTGGTGGTAATTGGGATTCTCATCTACCGTTGATTGAATTCTCTTACAACAACAGTTATCATGCTAGCATTAATATGGCACCGTTCGAAGCTTTATATGGTCGAAAATGTCATTCACCTGTCTGTTAGAATGAGATCGGTGAAGGTCAGCTTACTAGACCTGAGCTCATTCTGGACACGACAGATAAAATCAAGAAAATTCACGATAATCTTTTGACAGCTAGAAGCCGTCAAAAGAGTTAACGGATATGTGACGCAAGCCCTTGGAATTTCAGGTCGGAGACCGTGTCCTACTCAAGGTATCCCCTTGGAAGGGAGTGGTGAGATTTGAAAAGAAAGGAAAACTTGCACCACGATATGTTGGACCATTTAAGATTGTTGAAAGAATTGGAAAGGTTGCCTATCGACTTAAGCTACCTCCTGAACTTGGGAATATTCACCCAACATTCCACGTGTCCAATCTACGAAAGTGTTTAGTCGATACTGATCTTCATATTCCACTCGATGAAATTCAAGTTGATGAAACGATGCACTTTGTCGAGAAACCAGTGGAGATAATGGACCGTGAATTCAAGCAATTGAAAAACAAGAGAATTCGATTAGTTAAGGTTCGCTGGGAGTCCAAACGTTGCCCAGAGTTTACTTGGGAGCGTGAGGACCAAATGAAAGCGAATTATCCACAACTTTTTCACAAGTTTCCTCTAGTTAAAATTTCGGGATGAAATTTCCTAAAGTAGGGGAGACTGTGACACTTGTGATCTGTAAACGATGTACGATGTAAAACAATATCAATTATCAATAAAATGATGTGTTTTGATGTTAATATTTGTGTTTGACGATTTTACTATTTGATTATAGTTCGATTTCAAGCTTTAAATCGCTTTCTAGAAAGTTATACCCAAATTTATGCATAAATGTAATCAGTTTAATGTGACAAACACTCCAGAATAGTGATATAGGCTTAAAATACCTTAAACAACCCTTACATAACATAGAAATAAGTTTTGGATGGTTTGGTGTGTCGAAAACAAGTTTAATTCGATCACATGGACTATTTACGTCAAACTGCGAAACTATGCCTATTCGTATGGTAACGAACATTCCGGAACTTGATCATAAGTTAAACATACCCTAAATATCCTTTACATAGCTTAGAAATAGGCTTTGAGGGGTTCGGTATGCGAAAATGCGCTTATTTGATCAATAGGGACTAAAAGCGTCAAATAGTGCATAAGTTTGCATTAACGCGCATATCTTACGTTCTGAACATATCCGGACATCCAAAAATTTTTGTAATCATTAAAATATTTTATTTTAGTGATTGGAATGCAAAAATACCATTCGTCGCATAATTTGGATCGTTTTCGCATCCGTTCGAGTTTTCGTCGTAACTAACCGAATAACGCAACCGTACGACCAAACGAACCGACATCCGAGATAATTTCAAGCATGTTCCAACTCCCCTATGCTTTAACTTCATTGTAGAGCCTTGAAAATGGGTTAACGGGGTTTAAATACGTCGAAAATGGCTTAAACAAGCTGCAGGGACCATTTTTGCGAATTTTCGAAAGTTTCTGTATCTGGGGAGTGCTAGCGTCACGCGACCCCAAAAACTTTTGTAATCATTAAAATATTTTATTTTAGTGATTGGAATGCAAAAATACCATTCGTCGCATAATTTGAATCGTTTTCGTGTCCGTTCGAGTTTTCGTCGTAACTAACCGAATAACGCAACCGTACGACAAAACGAACTGTCATCCGAGATAATTTCAAGTATGTTCCAAGTCCCCTATGCTTTAACTTCATTGTAGAGCCTTGAAAATGGGTTAACGGGGTTTAAATACGTCGAAAATGTCTTAAACAAGCTGCAGGGACCATTTTTGCCAATTTTCTGTATCCGTGGCGGCACGCGAGCCCCTTATTTTGACAGAAAACTTGTTTTTAGCAACCAGCTTGAATTTTAGGGTCTTTTATGCAATGTTTTCAATACTATGAACTGGTTTTAGAGCTCCCATTGTATTAGAAACCATGTTCCACAAGTGTAGGGTCAAGATTGATCCTCATAACACTTGGAATGATCTTGTTAATCCAAACTTACTATAAATAGAAGTGGTTTTTTTCACTTCATTCCTCACATTTGAATCAATTCTACTCTAAGTTGAAGCTAAGGCTTCATACCTGAGTAATTTGGTTCAATTCTTCCTAGCTTGGACCCTTTGTAAGCTTCTTTCATGCTTGTATATGCTTTTCAAGCGTGAAAGTCAAACAGTGTTTGACTTTCTGCTTTGACCATGATTTGGTCAACACAAAGTTCGTTTAAACTTTGCAACATGAGCGTAATCACGATGGTTATAGCCCCTTGTGACTTTACCTACTGATTACCACGTTGATTAGTCAAAGTGACGAGTCAAAGTTTCGGTCAAAATGCCAATTATGCGCATTTTGCGACGAAACTATTTTCAGGTATCAAAACACTTTGTTTTGATATAAAACCTGTTTTCTAACTTAGTTAAACATGTTTTAACATGTTTAACTCGTCACTTTTAGTCTAGTGCTTGTTTAGGGTCGTAAGATAAGCGGTCTTAACAACCGCTTAGACTTTCGAACCCGACCAGTTTGGTCGATCGTTAGGATCCGACCAAGCATATATTGTGACCATAGTTGTATAGGGAATAACCTTCCGAGGTTATACCTTATGGTCACTTAGTTTAATTAGTTGTATGATAGGTAGTTTATGTGCCTTAGGAAAATGACCAAAATGCCCTTTTCATGCATAATTGGATTTTAAGCATATGTAACTTAATTTTTGTCACTTAAACTGATTATGCAACATATTTAAACATGTTAGGTCATATAATACTTGTCATAGGACTAGTTAGGCGTCTCGAACGCGCTTTCACGCGAACGACGCGTTAAAGTAGCGTAAGCTACCTTAATGGGTCGTAACAGGTCGTAAGCACTTAGGGTAGGTTTTGATTTAGAATGTAGGTTTTGTTAAACCATATCACATGAGTTCCAATACTCATTTGGTTTATGAGACCTCATTCTACCCGATATTCTGATTTAGGTGTCGATTTATTAACTACCGATCCGATTACTAGGTGCTACTTGATTTTCTTGGTTTGCCTGAGCTTCGTTAAGTTCATTAGATCGAGGATACTTTGCACTTCAAGTGAGTACATAGTTCCCCTATTTTACTGTTTTCAATTGTTTTGGGGTGACTCATATATATTAAACGATTTCAATGCTTTCAACGATGCTTTCAACGATGATTTCAAAAACGAATACTATGGTTTATATTAAACAATAACAATTTCGATAATGTGAACGAACTTGTTGGACGTATTTACATAATGAATGACATTCATTAGCTTTGGCCGAGCCGACCACTATTAGGTTATGGTACCATAGGATCTGACAAATCCCATTATCGGACTGCACCCATGGTTATGTGTGGGGGTTATGTGGGTAACGACTGAACCTGTTAATTGTTAACTTACTCTTTGGAGGATTGTTGTTGAACGATGGACGAGTTACGAAGGTTTGAATGTTATAAGCGAGGCGACTAAAAGTATTTTTCACAATTAAATCGAGAACGATTTGAACGATTGAACTATTATGAACGATTTGGAACGATTTGAACGATTTAAACAAATGAACGATGGTTTATTACATGAACTAGTTAAATGATTTAAACGATGGGTTTTTGGTATGTGATTAGGTAACGGGACGAGTTTAATGTGTTAAATGCATGGTAGATACGCCGCTGGTACTTCTTATATATAAGTGCTTTTACCATATTACATTGCGTGGCGTTATTTAGTTCGCTTGGACGAATGATTTCTAAACGATGTCACGCAACGATGTTTTCTATACGATATAAATCATACGAGTTTTATTACGAGAACGATTTATGATTTGGTTTACATAAACAAATGTTTTGGGTTAAGATTCATGGCATCGAGGTTTTATAAACTATAACCAATCTATTTTGACTTGGTTATTCATCTTACAATACAAACATTTTACAAAACAAGGTTTCTTATATCGATTAACGAAGTTGTACGAGTTATTTCAACATGTAAACGAGCCATGAATCTGACACTCACACAAAACCTATGTGCTCGCCGGCATTTCTTTGTTGACTTTATTTTTACATATGTTTCAGGTGGTGTTGAATGATGTTGATTGCGACTAGGATGCATGCTCACTTAGGACTGGACAAGGCCTTCGTGACTTAATAACGATGATAGTCAAGATGTGAACTTGTTTTTTTTTTAACTTTAAGACAATGTAAATCTTTAATGTCTAAATAAAACGAAACTTTTGAATCCATGGTTGTGAAACTATACTTCTGTCGCTCCACTCCCCGACGTTTCCGCCGCGGTTTCGTTGTTTTACGCGGTCGATGTGTGACATCGCAAACTCTTTATTCTCTATGATTCGGTGGTTTATGGTATAGGCATTCTGGATGGTGGTCTCTCTAGGTTAGAATTAGATGATGGATTTTCCAAATCTTTGTTGTCATATAATGTTAATGAATCAATCACAAAGATGAAACATAAATGAGACTTAGAGACTTCTACCAAGTTGTGGCATCAACGCTTACGCCACATCTCATGAGAACAATTAAATCGAATCGTTAAGGATAAAGTCTTACCTCCTCTCGATTTCACTGATTTTGGAACATGTGTCAAATGCCTTAAAGGTAAAATGACATCCTCGAATAAGAAAGGTGCCACTAGGAGCTCTAATTTATTGAAACTCGTTCATACTGACATTAGCGGTCCTTACCAAATCGCTGGCATAACTGGACATACTTCATTTATCACTTTCATTGACGATTATTCACGTTACATGTACTTGTATCTAATTAAGAAAAAATCTGAATTTCTTACAGCTTTTAAAGACTATAAAGCTGAAGTTGAAAAACAACTAGATTGTCAAATTAAAGTTGTGAGATCAGATAGAGGCGGTGAATACTATGGAAGACATACTGATGTGGGTCAAGCTCCTAGTCCATTTTATGAGTTTTGTAAGGGCAATGGGATTGTGAACCGATACACCATGCTAGGTACACCTCAGCAGAATGGTGTCACTGAACGTAGAAACCGTACCTTTATGAACACGGTGCACAGTATATGTTAGCCAACACTAATTAACCATTATTCCTCTGGACTGAAGCGTTAAAAGCCGCTGTTCATATACTCAATAGAATTCCTTCTAAGTCTGTCCCTAAAACTCCTTGTGAACTTTGGACAGGAAGGAAACCGAGTCTTAAAAATATGAAAGCATGGGGCTGCATTGTTGAAGCAAAACTTTACAATCATTTCCTAAGGAAACTTGACCCTAAAATAGTTACCTGCTTCTTTATTGGGTATCCTGGTCTTTCAAAGGGTTATCATTTCTATTGTCCTTCCCATGTCACCCATATTCTTGAAACCAAGCGTGTCGCGTTCCTGGAGGATTTTAAGGTCAGTGGGGGCATTTCCAACCCTTACGAAGAATTGCAAGAAGTACAAGACGTGGGGGGGGAAGAAACTCGTCGTTTACCATAACTCTGTTTACTCCTCGTGTAGCCAATGCAACAACTGCACCTGGTGTCAGTGCACCAAATCCAAACTCACTTCTACAATCAAAACCCACTATACCTCATAAAGAAGGCACATCAAATGCTCAAAACCAAGACAACGTTGAACCCGATAATCAACCCAGGAGGTCATCCAGGCCTAGAAGGCCTACTAATTGGGATTATTATGTTACCTACCTAACTTAAGCTGAAATGGATGCAGGAAAGCTCAATGATCCTATCTCTTATAATCAAGCCATTAACAGTGATTAGTCTTCTGAATGGAATAAAGCAATGAATGATGAGCTTGAATCCGTGAAGAAAAATGACGTTTGGCATTTGGTAGAATTACCTAACAATGTGAAACCCGTAGGATGTAAATGGGTATTCAAAATAAAACAAGATCCGAATGGGAACGTTGAACGCTACAAAGCGAGATTGGTTGCAAAGGGCTACACTCGGAAAGAAGGACTTGATTATTAAGAGACCTTTTCACTTGTCTCTCGTAAAGATTCATTAAGGATCGTAATGGCCCTAGTGGCTCATTTTGATTTAGAGCTGCATCAGATGGACATTAAAACCGCTTTCCTTAACGGAGACTTAGACGAAGATGTTTACATGAAACAACCTGAAGTTGAACATCTGGTCTGTAAGTTGAAGAAATTCATATACGGGTTGAAACAAGCATCACGTCAATTGTACCTCAAGTTTGATGAAGTCATGAAGAAACAAGGTTTTGCAAAGAATCAAATGGATCAATGCACCTACCTCAAGATGAGTGGGAACAACTTTACTATACGTGTCCTTTACGTATATGATATTCTATTGGCAAGTAATAGTTTAGACATGTTGCATGAGTCGAATTGGTTACTTTCGCATAACTTCGACATGAAGGATCCCAGAGATGCTTCTTACGTCATTGGCATCGAAATTCATTGAGACAGACACAAATGGATCTTAGGATTATCTTAAAAAGCCTACATAGACCGTGTCCTTACACATTACAACATACAATAGTGAAAACCCTCAATCGCTCTAGTAGTTAAGGGAGATGTTTTCGGTTCATTCCAATGTCCGACAACAGAGGTTGAAAGGAGTAAATGAGCCAGATACCTTACGCGTCTATAGTCGGGAGCCTGATGTATGCTCAAGTTTGAACTCGCCCATATATCGCTTATATTGCTGGAACGCTAGGCCGTTATCAGACTAATCCTGGCCTAGATCACTGGAAAGCAGCTAAGAAAGTTCTTCGATATATGAAAGGGATAAAGGACTATAAACTGACTTATAGAAGAAGTGATCATTTAGGAGTGGTAGGCTATTCTGATTCTGACTTTTCCAAATGCAAAGATGACAAGAAATCCACTTCGAGCTATATCTTTATGTTAGCAGGAGGACCTATTTCATGGAAGAGTAATAAACAACAGTTAACCACAACTTCTACAATAATGGCATAATACATTGTTGTTTATAACGCAACCTGTCATTGTGAGTGCATGATTTGTATGTCCATAGTTAGAAATCTGTCAGTACGATTAAATGTTTAATGTCTTGAGTCTGTAAACTACTGGACATAGGTTTTGCTAGGTGTTAATAGGTAATGAGTGATCAGGTTAAGATATGATTCGGTACGGTACGACACGACACGACACGATGCGAAGGTAGCAGGAGTATTTAAACATGATATCATCATGATGACATCATGTCTCTTACATCAGCATTTCATCAAATGTCAACATGCAAGATATATAATATTCAAATGCATGCATGGAAACATCAAGTATAAACGGATGGGACTATTGCTTTTTGCACGAATTGGACTTTGGCAGATTCGCACGATTAGATCATCTTCAGGTCCGCATGAATCGGGAGTACATGTTAATTACAGATGAGGACATGATTAGAACGAACCAGAGAAGGTTATAAATACCACATTGCATCTGTTCATAATTAATACATCAGAAACTTCTGCTCAGACACATCCGCACCAAACCTGCAACTTAATCACATCGGTTCTTCAAGTCTAACAACATTTCAAGCACTCCGATTACATCACGTCCTTTAGATTACGAGTGTCTTGTGTTAGATCGAGTCGAAACTCTGTCCAGTTGTCGTTTGTAATATAATAAAACGACATTTAATTTACGATTTCGTGTTCGATTACCACTCGATTTATCGGATTCTGCACGATAAATCGTTTAACCGCAGAGCTTGTGATCGTTATTGATCCAATCTTGAACTCACAAGTGGTATCAGAGCTACAGATGCTCTACGTGTAATCGGTTGCGAATTGGACAAGTTTCGATCAATTTGAACTGAAACAGTTTATTTTCGGTATTAGATATTTAACTTAAGTATCAAGTAGTTTATTGATGTTATGTTTGTGTTATAACGTATGTAATTCGATTAGGTGTAACTATAGTTGAAACGGTTTGATGAAACCATGGCATCGTTTCATAAATGGTTATTCCCGCCATCTTTCAAGTGCCATTATTCAACCGTCACTAACATATGTATATATATGTATTTGCCGGCAAACTTATTCCGGTATCAAGACAATTTTTGTTGTCATCCAGAATTATCCATTAAATTGCTTCTTTTGTTCCTCTCTTTCACACTCTGTTTTGCATCCTTTATTCCTACATTATGCAAGCCGATTCGAATGTTATTCAATCCTCCGCTGCAATGCATTCTAATTTCCAACAAAATGGTATCAGAGCCACGATTAAGAAAGATGGTATTCTGCAATCAACATCAACGATATTGCCATGTGAGCACTGCACCGATGAAAAGATCAAAAAGCAAAGGAAGGAGTCACACATTAAACTGTGTTATTACTGCCATGAACCCGGACACCTGATTATTTCGTGCAAAGTAAAAGAGAACGATGAAGCGACTCAATTAATCCGAGAAACCATCAACACCGGAATTCGGCGACAAAATGCAGAAGATGATTTTCCAATGGAACTAATTGTCACTGGTACCGAAGGTGGATTATGGGGTGATATATGGTATGTAAGTACAGTATTTAAACATCACTATGCCAGAAATATGAATGTTTTCAAACGAATAAAACATATGATTGGGGTAGAAACAAAAACTAGGGAAGATAACTTTCTATTTACCAGGGGTGTAGGGGCAGTAGAAGTTAAGTCTGGGAATGAATCGTTACGTATTCAAAGTATATTTTATACTCCTGAATTGGATCGTAATGTTTTAAGTATGGATTAATTGGTGTTACAAGGATACACCGTTAAAATGAATGGGGAAAAGTGTAAGATATATCTGATGTTTAGTGCTCCTGTTTCTAATACTATGAATGAAATCACCGGATTAACGAAGGAAGATGAATTAGGAATGAAAGAAAAACAAAAGGTGACAAGTCATAGTTCCATTAATGAAGAATACAAGGCAGATTATCTAAACTCTTATTTCGAAAACCTACACTTATTATCACTAGAACCGGATTGGAACGTCATGATCATTCAAGCAATGGAATTTCATGATTTCACTAACTGTAAATCACTGTTAGATATGTTAGAAGATGGGGAATTCGTGTTTAAGTATAAGCATGAATTAGAGGTCAAGTTCGAAGAGATGTTAGAATGGTTTATAAAGATCAAACTGGGAATATCTACTAGACCAATTCCACACTACTCGGCTGATAATAGAAAGATTGATTTGCTTGATTTATACATGGTTGTGAAACGTGATGGAGGGTATAAGAATGTGACGGCCAACAACCTCTGGGAGGTGGTGGCTAAGGATATGGGTTATGATTACAATGATGGGGAATTAATGAGAATTATGTTTGCAATGTATCTGGATGTTCTGGTGTATTACTACAAGTTCAAAACAATCCAAGAAAATGTTATGGAAAAAGAAATGATAGGAAGTGATGAAGGTCCCTCTACTAACAACCGAGAAAGGAGTAAAAGCGAAGGCAATGCTCAAGAAGAAGAAGAGACAATCCAACATTATGCTTTGTTTGCAGGAAAAGACTGGCATGGAATGAAGAAAATGCAGAAGAGGCGACGGTTCGATTTCAAACAAGCAGCGAAAGCAGTGGATGAAGCTAATCAAAGCGTTCTCCAGAGATCCACCAAGACCTAATTAAGTTTAGGGGAGTGTATTAGATTTTAAACTTAATTATCTAGTAGTTTATTAATGTTATGTTTATGTTATAATGTATGTAATTAGATTAGGTGTAACTATAGTTGAAACGGTTTGATGAAACCATGGCACCGTTTCATAAACGGTTATTCCCGCCATCTTTCAACTGCCATTATTCAACCGTCACTAACATATGTATATATACGTATTTGCCGGCAAACTTATTCCGGTATCAAGACAATTTTTGTTATCATCCAGAATTGTCCATTAAATTGCTTCTTTTGTTCCTCTCTTTCACACTCTATTTTGCATCCTTTATTCCTACATTTTGCAAGCCGATTCGAATGTTATTCAATCCTCCACTGCAATGCATTCTAATTTCCAACATTCGGTGTGTTTTCGATTATTTTTGGTGAAATCAAATGTGTTTTGATTGATATTTGATGAGTTTTGAACTAGTTCCAATCTGTTTTTGATCTGTTTCAGTTGAAATTTAGATGATTTTCGGTTGATGTTTCGATAATTTTGGACAGTTTATACGGACATTGTTCATCGATATCAGATTGTTTTTAACGAATAAAAGTTGAGAAAATAAAAAAAAGGGTTTTTAGATCTGATATTGAAACGAAATGAAGTATGAATATACACGTTGAATCTGAATGAATACTATGTCTCATACTGTTTCAAATTACGGTTGAAGAGGATCTGTTGTGTTAATGCATCGTAGAAAGAAAAGGAACTGAATCGGATCGATTTCGGACTGTTTCAGTGGGTTTTCGGTGAATCGTTGGTTATTGAAGTATGTATGTTCAACTAGAAACTAAACTGATCCCGTGTAGTAACCCAGTATTTGACGAAACTGTTTTTCATAGCTCATCATAGTTGAGTCTGAATGATGTAATCAGAGTTTTTTTTTTCACTCAATAGACCTAATACATTTGGCTTACAAAAGCAGATTATAAACTAGATAAGTTGAGAGTTCGTAGAAGTGAGTGACGGTTTGATCTTGTGGTATATTTTAGGGTCATCTAAAGTGAAGACAAGGAGAATTAAAGTTTAACTTTGTTTGAAAGATCATACAACAACAACAACAACCATACCCAGTAAATCCCATAAATAGCAACGCTACTTATAGGGTCTGGGGAGGGTGGGATGTAGACAGACCTTGCCTCTATCCCTAGGGATAGAGAGACTGCTTCCAGAGAGACCCTCGGCTCGAAAACGAACAACATACTAACACACCAAGTCAAAGAATATAGGAATAAAAAGTCACCAATACCAAGAAAGTGATCAGAGTGACACAATATAATGTAAATCATGTATAATAATACAACATCATTTGGGCATACACAAAAGAAGGCAATCACCGGTAAAGTAACATAAAGAATAAGAAAAACCTACGTCCCTTAAATACACCTAAGACCTTACTGCAATATCCTCTAAAAGTCCTTAACCCTAATCCTACGCCTCCACGAAGTCCTATCTTGAACCATGTCCTCAGAAAGATGTAACTCTAGTAAATCACGCCTAATCTGCTCATCCCATGTCAGTTTGAAAGATCATAGTATTCTCGAAAAGACAAAAAAATTAAAAAAAAAAAAGGTGTACGGAAATTTTTGAGATATCAAGAAATAGTGTTTGAGTTTTTAAATAAAGAATAATAATAAAAATAAAAGTTTTTTTACTAGACTATTATGACACAAATTTACAAAAAAATGTGTTGGGTTTAATGGCTTAGAACTGAGATTACATCTACAAGTTTGGGCGAGTAAAATTGTTGTCGGGCTGAAAATTCTAGAGTTTCGTTTGGGCCGAGATTGTTTGGGTTTCGTTTTGGGCCAAGAAATTTAAAGTTTTGGGTTGTCAATATTGGATTTCAAGTGGGCATTAGGTTGTTTTCAAGATTATTGTTTGGACGAAAGGGTTAAAGATTGTTTGTTGATAATAGTATCGCATTCGTATGAAAGGAGTTATTTCTTTCGCACGGAAAAAGCTTGCTTGTTGTCATTTTATTCAAACGTGACTCATTCGTACGAGACGGTTTCTCACACAAAAGTGATTTCTTGTTTCAAAGTTGTTTGATTGTTTGTTGATTTTTGCTGGTACTTTTCGAATATTTCAAAGTTGGAAATCATGGCGGAGAGATGGAGTCGAGAAGAACTCTATAATGAACTGCATGAAATCCTTAAAGAAGCAACAAGGGCCAAGAGATGGGATGATAAGAGAAAATGCTACTTAGATCCTCAAGGAAATCCTTCAGTGGCTTATAAGATTGTAGACTTTGAAGCACTGGTCGTTGTTATTCATACTGCAAAAGAGTATTATTCAAAGAGGAAAGAGGATAAAAATTATGAGGAATAAGTGAAGAAGCGCATAGAAAAGGTGATTTATGCGAGTCTAGAAAAGTCGAAAGAGACTTTGAAGAAGAATGTGGAATAATCCATTGATGAGAACCAAAAGAGAACGGATGAAAATCTGAAGAAGATAGAAACTCAAATTGAATCTATCAAGTCATTAAACCAAGTTAAGTCAATGGATAAAAATGATGAAAATGGTGAAAAATCTGGAATTAAAGATGAAACGCACTGCAATGCATGTACTGAAAAAGACAAAACATTAAAATCCAAAAACATTGAATTTACTAAAATTGAGAATTTATTCAAAGAAAAGTGTAAAGAAATGTTTGAAAATGAGAAGATTTTGAAAGAAAAAGTAGATGAGCTGACACCAAAATGCAACGGTTTTGAAAAAGAAAATAAAATTTTAAAGCAGAAGTGTTCAGCAAATTGCAACGAATGTTCTCAAAAAGATAATATCAATGGAGAGTTGCAAAAGGAATATGATGGGATGAAATACTCACATCATAGAGTAAAAGAAGTATATGATAGTTTGAAAAGTCAAGTTAAACGTCTTGAAGAAAAAGTTTTAAAGTATTCTGAAACTACAAACATTCTTGAAGCCAGATATAAAGGTAAACAATTGGTTTTAAATCAATATATTGATGAAGTTGCTGAACTTAAATGAGAACTGGCTGAAAAGGAAAAGAAAAATAATAAACTGCAAAGTTATCATGCTTCTTCATATATTCTCGAACGTATTTTCAACATTACCCCAGATGATAATGATTCTAAAAAGAATAAAAAGGGGATTGGATCTAAATATCATCAATTTCCACCACCATTGGAGAAAAAATATACTTTCTATAATGATGAAAAGGTGGCAAAGGCAATAAACATGGTGAATCATATGTGGTAAGTAAGGTTGTTGAAAGCGTTTTGGAAGACGAAAATCAAAACGATTCCACCAAGAATAAAAATTCCGAATCACAGATTGAAGATGAAGTAAGCTTTCATAAAAATTATCTTAAGAATTCAAAATCTGAGACAAACACGAATGATGATCCAATAATGTTGGCATATTACATGGTTGGATCTGACAAATTGTTCTCAGATGTTGAAGTTCCGATTCAAAATGTGATTGCGGAAAAGATTGATAAAGCTTTTAAATTGGTGGAAATTGAGAAATTGCCGGTAAGGGCAAGAAACCTTTTTATAACAAACCAGGTTACAAAAAGAAAAACAAAAAGGCTGGGTTGGGTTATAAAAAAACAAAATCAAAAGAAAAGGTTTGAAAAGACAAATTTTCAGGAAAAAAAAAAAGATGAACTTTGTTCATGCAACAAGTTCTGAAGAAGAGAAAGAACTCCGATTTAGTCGACAGACTAATGAAGAATTATATGCTCGAAAGAAACAACAACAACGAGTCAAAGATGTTTCTAAGAAAACATGTTTTAAATGTCAAAAAATTGCACACGTTGGTTGCAAATGTCCAAATCGGAAGTCTGTTGATGTTGAGAAAAGGAAATTTGAGTTAGTGAAACAGAAGTCACCCAAGTTTGAGCGAAAACAAATTTGGAAACCAAAGGTTGATTTGTCAAAAAGAAACATTCAACATGATTCAAGGTTTTATACAAAGAATGTTTCAAAAGGACAAATTTGGGTGGTGAAGAGAGAAGATACTTTTGTTGGGAAAAGAGAAAAATCGATTCAACCAAGAAGGTTGAAATCAAGAAAGAAAATGTTTTTATTAAAAACGAAAAAGATTTTCCGAAACTGAATGAAGCTTACTGTGTCAATATACCCAAGGTTCAAGTAATTCAGTTTGTGTTTGTGCAGGTGTTTTGGAGGACAATCAATGGTCTACATAGTCAACATAACAGCTTGGCACTCAAGAGGAAATCGTGCGTTTGTGGTTGAGCAGGATGATTATCAGTTTAAATTTGTTAGATTTTTGAAAATTTAAAAGGAATACGCCGAAATCCTCATGGCTGAACAACCAAAACATGATAAAACAAGTTTTGAAAAATTGGGTTCAAAATGTTAAAAATCAATGTTTTGGTAATCATGGGGTATATGAGAAAAATACTGAATGTGAAGCAGAAAATGGATGGCGAAATGAAGCAATCTACGTCGGTTTATCAAATATTTCAAAATTTTAGGGGGGTATATAGTTTAAAATTTAAAAAAATTCAAAAACATTTGAAAATATAAAAAAGTACAAAAACAATTTACTGAGTGTGTAGACAAAAATAAAAAAGAGTTTTGTGTAAAAAGAGGAAATGAGAGTACAACAGTAGACAATCATGGCATGATAAAGAAATGGAAAGTTAAAACGTGATAAACGGTCTCACTAATGATATACCAGTAGGTTTTCACACAAGTAGTAAATTGATTTCGAGATATAAACCTAAATCAGTAGCTTTCTTAATTCGTGAGTAACATCTCTTGGATATATGGACTTAGTACTCCGAAATTTCGTTTGAGAGCTTGCCTGATTCTGAGATATTAGGTCTTTATACTTATTGATATCTGGGGTATTATATTTGGTGTTCTGATTTTGCGTCAGCAATGGCCTATACCTCGTATAATGCTTTTGTGCTTAAAAAATTCCCTCTGCATAAAAATTGAGAAAATATCGACAGATATATATCAAGTGCAGTTGTACAAAAGATTCCAAAATGGAACACACCTTAAGTCGAGCCTTCATCTCTTTGACTGAACGGAAGTTCTAACCCGAGCTCTCAAGGTCTCGCACCCAGAGACAGATATCATTTAGGTATACTCACCTGTAAGACTGAATCCAGGGAATCTTGATACAAGAGTATATTCTGAGGTGGGACACGCGATTAAGAAGTTCTTAAAACAGTAATCTCCTATCTTGATCAATTGAAGTTTGTGTGAAAATTTAAGTGGATCAGTATACTGAAAATCTAAGTGAATCGTTTAAAGCTTACAAATTAAATAAATCAACAGTGTTGGTGACGTGTCTCATAAACTGATATGATCCTCTGACGCAAACTCAACAAAAATATGTCTGTAAATATCATTTCATTTCAGATAAAATCTCAAAAAGATTTTAGGTGTGTTTTAGCATAAAGTTTGTAAAATACAAAAAGATTTTATTTCTACTTTATGTTTCGACAACCGATGTTGGAAATCTGAGTTTAAAAATCTAAAGTATGGTAAACATGTCTCAGAAAAATTAGAAGTTCATTAATTTAAAACTTGAAGTTTAAAATGAAAAATCAAAATAGTTTGTAAATTATCTCTAAGGTCATTAATTTGGACTTGGGAGATAATTGGGTAGTCAAGGTCATTAAGTTGAACTTGATTATTTGTGAGGGTTACTGAAATTGATTATGCTTAAATGTCAAATATGATAATAGACAATTATATGTTTAGAAAGCTTTCACTAATTGAATCTAAAACATTTATTTGAATGATAATAAGATTTTACAAAAAGCTTAAAGAAAGGGGGAGTTAGATTAATTGTTAAATCCAAAATGTTTAGAGATTCAGAGCATTATTTAAGGGGGGGTTTACAATTTTACTTTGTTTGCTTGAATATGTTATCCGTGGCGGATCAAGACTAACCTTCACAGATTTCTAAGCTATGTCCAAGGGGGAGTCTGTGAGTGCATGATTTGTATACCCATAGTTAGAAATATGTCTGTATGATTAAATGTTTAATGTCTTGAGTTTGTAAAATACCGGACAAAGGTTTCGCTAGGTGTTAATAGGTAATGAGTGATCAGGTGACGATATGATTTGGTACGGTACTGTTTTGGTCAAAAATTACCGAAGCAATTAAGTGATCAAATTAGTTTGTGAGGTAGTGTGCTATTGATGTTTGCAAAAATATGTTAAGTTGATTATAAAAGGAAACAGTTTCAGGATATAGCTCGAGGATATCAAGCTATATCAATAATCAAACAGTTAAGCGATAAAAGTAAAAGTTGACACAAGATATACGAGGAAAGCCCTTGATCAATCTGGATCTCCGACATATAATCTCGGGAGCTGACAATCGTCGGCTGCCTTGTTCTTCTTATTGCTTTGAATAACCAGGATACAGTTGCAGGATAATGCTCAGATTGATTCTAAGCATTACAATGATTGTGAGTGTTAAGTGTTAGAGTGTAATCGCTGCTAGAAAAGAGAATGAATAAGTAAGAGAGTTCGAAAGTGTGTGTTCCTACGATCTGGCATTCCCTATTTATAGTAATACAAGTAAACAAACTATCCTATAATCTTGGGATACTTTTGGATATTCCTTCATGACCGTTGTAGACCTATTCTCCCAGCTTCAGTGTCTTTCTTCCAACAATATTGAGCGAGTCTTCAGGAGAACTAGTCCTTGTGAACGTTGTAATCCTGCAGCTATAGCCTACAAGCAAATTGTTAGTAATAGCCAGGATACTGCCTCAGGATGTTACCAATATCCTGGTTTGGTATCCTGATCATAAACAGCTATCATAAAATCAAGATACAATGTTAGGATATGGGCTCAGAATTTCACCCATAACAATTGTCCCCAAAAAATGTTGCCGTTGTGGATCCCTATCCCAACAGTTATATTTTTTTTAATCTTATCGAGGTCTTTAAGTGATTAGACGATTTGATTTGACATGGTGCAACTTCCCAAGCTATAATTACTCATTACTTTGCCTATACCTTCTCATCTCTCCTTCTTTTTAACTGCCATCCAGAAAAATCGAAAAGGTAATTTTCTTTCTTATCTCTAGTCTCCTTCATCTTCCTGTTTTCTTCCTCCGATCAACAATGGTGAGACAAACTAGATCCTCTTCCGGCGATTTGGCCCCCACTTTCACACCTCGGAACTTGCTCCAATATCCGGAGAAGGAAGTATGCATGTTCGACAATGCCTATTTATCGGCTCTTCGTTCCTCCGGTATCTTCCCGGATGGAACAGTTTTCCGGCCATATGATTGGGACCTCCGATCAGATGCGTCGTCTAGAGAATGACTCTGTTTTCTTGCTTTCCCCTTCACGTTGGGACTCCAATTCCCTTTCTCCGATTTCATCATGGATTTCTTCCGTAACACTGGTCTTAGCTTTAGTCAATCCATGCTTATGCTTTGGAGAGTCTTGGTCATTCTTGATCGGATCAAGAATACTCACATCCCAGAGCTCTGTGTTAACGATCTCCCTAAAGTATACCGGCTAAGATCCCATGGGTCTAGCAGGTTTCTGTTCTATTCCATCACCAACAACCCTCTCGTCCTTCGGGCCACCAGGAACGAAAAAGACTGGAAAACTAAATTCTTCTTTGTAAAAAGAAGTTCGATCTCTGGTAGAGAGAACTTTCTGGTGAAATGGTTAACAAAGAGTAGGAGTTAGGGCTTTAGGATTATCCCCCAAAAATATCATATTCAATATCCTGGACTGACATCCTTCTTTTGTTTTGTGTAGCGCAATTCAGAAAATTAGCACCTCCCCTTGCCGACTCAACGAAGAGGATTGAAGCCATCTACAAGCTACCAGAAATCGAGAGAAGTTTCGTTCCAAATCAAGCAACCTCAAGTCAACATTCAAGCTCTAACATGTCTGGTAAGGGTTTCTGTTCAATGTTCCTGCATAAGTTATGTTATGCAAGATATTGATTGATTAGGTTTAAGATTACTCCCTTGTTTGTGCAGACACCAACAAGATGCCCGTTTTCCTGGATCTTGATGAATTGGACAACCACTCCATTCCTGTTCCGGTCAAGAAAGAGACACCAGCCACCACAAGTTCCAAACCTTCTACTGCTCCCAAGCCTACTCCACAGCCAAGGGCCCGAGCCTCAAGGTCCAAGACAATAAAAGGTTCCGAGACTGCCACTACTACTCCTGAAGGTTTCTCTTACGAGGACCTTAGCTTCACCGACTCCCTTGAGCCTATGACTTCCTTCCTTCACAAGTTAAATAGCTTGACCCTGTATCCTGTAGGAATATGCTGAGTTGATATCCTGGTTAGTTAGTACTAAGCGATACCTATGTTCTACTTTGTAGGGCCTGCAACACCTGCTAAACCTCTACACCGAATCATGTGAGGCGGTAAAGGTCCTAGAGGACAGGATAAAGAAGGCCAAGATCACCATCTCGGACCAGGGAAAGATCGCCGACGCCAAGACCCAGTACTACGAAGATAAACTGAAGAAGGTAACCCAGGATGCTGAAGTGAAGCTGGCCGCTGCCCAGCTTGACCATGACCAGGCCATGATTTCCTTCTGGGATGTTGTCAAGAATTCAACCGTTGTCTCCCTTCTCCAGCCAGGATGAAGATGGTGTATGAGGCCAAAGATGCGGGCCTCGAATGCCCAACCTGGCCGGTTGATTCTTGGGTGGCTAAGCTGAAGGATATTGGATGGAATCCTGTGCCATATATAACAACCCTCGAAAACACCCTAAAACGCTTTGTAATCACAAAACCGGACCCGTATAGCATTAATTTTAACAAAAAAATCAGAATTTTATACCCGGTCGTGGGCCGCAACAGGATTGAGGGTGATCTGTCGCGGGGCGCGACATGCCCATTTCTAGTTAAAAATACTAAAATAATAAGAACTAACAATTTCGAAGGGGAAGTTGCCTAAACTAAGTATCCACTAATGACTATGTGATAAGTAATGGAAGCTCTAGTGATGATACAACTTCTAGAATAACTAAGTTCCGGTCAAGGTTCCTAGTTTTATAATTCTTTAGGAAAATTAAAATGAATAACACTCTAATCACCTAAGAATCGTTCTTTTAAGTTCGGTTGTGAAGTGATGTTAATCTTTTAATCAAGAGTTATTCGTTAGTCAAAACTCCTAACTCGACAACTTAGGGAAAACTAACATGAACAACATACTAATCACCCTAAATTGCTTTCAAGTAAATAACATTTTAACATTGTTCTCGAGATAAACCACAAGCATGACCATGCTAGAAGAAAATCTTGGCCTAAATCATCATACTAACATAATTTCATACTATATAATTCATCTAAACATTCTTTTGATCTTTCCAAATCTAAATGCAAGAATCCATACACATGTTCAGATCATTATTCAATTCATGTTAGCAATTACCATTCCTAGTTTCATGCTATGGATCAACCTAATAAGTAAACAAAATTCAATAATCATAATCTTTACATGGGCTTCCCAACACATCATGTAAATACTTATGATCAAACATTCAAGAACAACAACTTTAAACATGTACATGAACTCCAAGAACAAGACTAAACATTATTATGAAGTTTAACAAACAATTATCACCACATCAACTTCCATATTCATCACATATTCTAAAGATTCAACATAGTTTAGACAACTACAAGTGCTTATCCCATAGGGCTTACAAAAACTACAAACATGCTTGCTAAAGTACCAAAATTCATGGTTAAAATCAAGAAATTTCAAACCATAAACAAGCAAGGAAGTAGGATGGTTGATGAATGATGATCTTCTTGATGTTGGAAGCCCTCTTAGTGCTTGAAAATGGATGGATTCACCAAACTTTGGAGTTTAGATTGGTGGGTGAAAACTCCAGGGGCCTCCTCTTGAAAGAGAAGTCGTTCTCGTTTTTTATATGGCATGAGGAACAAGACCCTGCTTGATTGTAGACAAGGCCTTGCTTCTCTGTGAAATTGGATGTTGACTCGATCTATCATTCCCATTGGTTCTCCGGTGTTCAAGACAACTATTCCCAAGTAGTAGCTGTAACGTGAGAATATGTTTAAAACTATTTTTGGGTCTGCTTGAGTTCTGAAGAAGATAAAGGGGGTGCACGCCTTTCTTTTGTGAAAGCAAGTATATATTATATAGTGCCTATTTAGGAATTAGGATTACTCGCATGGCCTTGCTTTGTGTGAGGCAGGGTCTTGCTTATAAAAACATTGTGTTTAGGACAGGACCTTGTTTATGCAAGGCATGGCCTTGCCCATAACCATCATCAACAAGCACTGTTTTCTTCATAAATCTTTTAACAATTCTCACCAAACATCAACTAAACCTTGAATTTCACAAATGAGAAAAATAAGTATCAAATCACGTGAACACACCGATAAACGATTGTAAAATGGGGATAAAATCATGCTATAAATATGTATACATTTAAGCACATCAACCGTTAGAATAGATCATAGCACTTAAAAAAAGTTAAATTAGCACATACTAAAACGATACATACATAAAAGTAACACTTTTGAATTATATTAGCACATGAAACTTAATCAAGAAATTTGATTCTAGCACACATGTGAATGATATCAGTACTTTTCTTTATGAAGAATTATATGAGCACATTGAAAACAAAAGGAAGATTCAAATAAAGAATTAATTGCTTGTTAGCATAATTATAGGGAATTCGATATGATTGATATTATTTAGGTTATTATTTTTCCATTTCTCAATAATTGGTTAAATGCCACATGACACTTTTTAAATGGTTCTTAAATTGTGTATACGAAATGTGGTTTGTATTTCATCCTACTCCTATCTTAAACAACACGATGTATAACCAGCCCCAGTTCAATAGATATATCTGAGGCATCAATGTTACGAAGAACGAATGTAATCACTGGGTGTAATCAGATTCAATGTTTTTTGTGTTAAACTTTCATTAATCAACTTCATATTTGATTGCTAACAATTGGTATCAGAACGGTTTATCAAGATCATCGAACTTAAGGGACGAACCTATAACATAACATCCCAAAAATACTAAATTTGGTTATCATGTTAAATCGATGATTAACATGATATATAATAACTAGTAATGTCCTACCTAGTTAAACTATTAGCTATTTATTAGTTGTATTAAGGGGGGTTTTAACCAAGTAAAATAACTTGTAAAAGTCCAAGAACTGAAATTGGACATGTTGCTAACCTAATAGATCAAAACAAAAACAAAAACAAAAAAGAAAAAGAGAAAGTGTGTGTGCGTCGTGAGTTAGAGGAAAGAAAGAGGGAAAAACCCTCTCCTACACTAGAATCACCAAAATTATGGAAAATCATAAGGAAAAAAGAGGTGAAATCCTTCATGCTCATGAATTTCTCACCATCTAATCACTATAAACCTTATGGTGTGTTATGGATTTGATTTTAGTGGGTTTTTCTTAATAAAGGATCCTTGAATGTTAAGAGTTTAATGATGTAAGTCCAGAATCACTACACAATCGGATATCAAACACTAATCAAAGCGCGGAATACTGAGAAAAGTGTTAAGAACAAGAACACTCAATCGATTATAACCAAAGTGCACATGGTTTCTAGAGAACCGTCTGGTACACCAACACAGAGATCGAAAAATACTATAGAAGCTCTCAAAAATGTCTAACCTGATAATGAACTAGGTTCACCCTATTTATAGTTACATAGGGTGACCTAGTTACAGACTGGGCCAGGCCCACATGCACAACTAATAACCAAACAGGCCCAAATCACTAATTAGCCCACGTGGCTTATTCCATTACTATCTAACCCACTACAAGGCTAAGCCCAATAGCCCATATTTGTGTTTGATAAAGATAGGCGTAAACCTACACCATTATAGGGCCTTACAATATCCCCCTAGGTTTATGCTGTCTTTATCAAACTGTTGTCTTCATCATGAATCTGTGGGAAGATACTTCATCTTTTCATCTTCAAACTTGGGCTCTTTTGTTCTTCTTACTCGTGATCAGCTTTGCTTGAAAATCTTGTTGAAAAGAATGCAAGCGGAGGATTCTCAGCAACTCTTTTCTTTGTCAATGTCTTCAATTTCAAGCAGGTTCACAGGTACTTCTTCAAATGCACTATCACTGTCAGATGATGACTTGTATCTGGTTCTTCTGACTTAGGCACATCTTGTTGTTGTGATGCTTCATGCTTTATCAGCAGCTAACAGCATCTCAATCTTCAACAACCCCTGTTTCTTGACTTGAATTTTAAATTCTGCACATACTCAGAAATTCATAAGCAAACATTTATGTGCAACAGAGGGAAATACCACATGAACACTTGGTACATCCAAGTATTTGTACTTGGATTTCACAATTCAAATTTCATTCAATTTATGATGATCAATCAAATCTTCAAGAACGGTTAATATTTTTAATAAAACAAATAAGCACTCTATTTTTGGATTTTTTGATTTTATAAAAACTAACAATATAAACTAAAACACCAATAAACAAAGAAACTAATATACAATTACAATTTTCAATGGGATCAAATCACCGTGTTTCAGGCCAGACTACACTTATCAACACTAATTTACTTTGGGTGATCCGAGCGATTGCCAGTATATTTGTCCACTTAAACTTATCTCCCTAGGCCTTTTTCAAGTGACGGTCTGCAACTGATTTATCATGTTTTATTTTATATTATATGAACACTCAAATTAATCACAATCAATTCTCAGAATTTTAATTCGAACACGCTATCATACGTGCAGTTTCCCTACCACATATTTCACAAGCCCGTTCTAGGATTCTGAAATCTTGACTAGGACTGGATTGAGAAGAGAAAAGAATAGATCAGCAGCAGAGATGGATATAATATACAGATCAAATGAGATTTTCTCAGTTTGATATAGGTTTTTATTTTTGGGTTTCTTTTGGGCACTAGAGGGCCTCTTTCGGGTGTAATTGATCTATAGCGCGACAACATACAGCTAGGTCAGCATGTATCTGGATGCAGCAGAAGCTGACGTTGCCTAGCACCTCCAGGTCTTTGCTCACGCAAAACAGAGGAGATACACGAGTTGGTCAGAAAATATTTCAGAACTAGAACGAAATTGTGTGTATCGGGACGTCACACACGCATTCAAATAACCATGTCCTATTTCCAAGTGACGTTCTTTCCTGAGGTCATAGATTAATATTAGTGTTCTACGCAGTACCAGTCAAAGAATCTAGCCATCAGGATAAAGCCTACCAACATATCGCTCTAGAGTCGGACCGTTTCAATATTGGTCTTACATGAGTCAGCCTTAATCCACATTGTGAAATTATTTCATTTCCCATATATGCAATAAAATATTTTTTGATTTTTCTGTTTTTCGAATGTTTTTGTATTTTCTCATTTTCTCTATTTACTGATATCTCAAGATATCCCCCTAAATTTGTGCGTAAATCTTACGCTCAAATTTACCTGACAACGAGAAAGTATGTACAAAGAGAAACACAAAAGAAAATGAAAATATTTTTGTTGTTTTTACCTAACCGTTCCATCATAAGATTCAATGACTCATCCGTATCAAAATTTGATCACAAAATTTAAATTGTACCTTTTTCGCTGATCTTGTCTTACCTTTCTTATCTCCTTTAAACGAAACATATCAACTGTAAAGAAATGTACATTTTGAAACAGTGAAATGTTACCCGTTATGTCTCTGGAACAACCGCTATCAACATCCAAGGATTGTCAACAGCTCCTCCTTGGTTGTCCCTGAAAAGTAAGGAGATTAGCAAGACATTGGTACCCAGGCCATCGTGGTCCTGGGTATTCCTGAAGCATCAATATAAGACACTTCTCGAAAACACATGCCCCCTTTTGATTCGAGGACTGGTGATGTCGCTGCTTTGTGTTTTGCCTTCCAAATTTGTTTAGGCTTTTCTAATTTCTTAGGTGCCTTGGGCAAAACAGTCTGTTTTTCAACCTTTTTGTTTTTCAAAATTTGATTTGGTTTCAAAGCTTGTTTTCGTTTAGCTTTGGCAGCATTCCAGTCCCCATCAGATGGTTTAACCTGGGGACCCTTATTCATCATTGCCTTAGGTTTTTCAACCTTCATCGGCTTTGAATAAGATCTGTCCTTTGGTGTAACCCTCTGATGTTGTGTATAGTATGGCACACAGGGACGATGTGTGCAGTTCCTTGCAATGTGACCGGGTATGCCGCAGTTGTAGCAGGTTTGCTTCTTTACATAAGGAGCATATCCCGATCCATTGGATCCAACTGATGCTGAGTATGAGTTATAAAGCTTGTTGGATGATTTGTTTGCGGATTTTTCAATCTTTATCCCCTGCTTCTTCTGTTTGTGTTTACAACAGTTAGCACATTTACTGTTAGGATTAGTATTATCATTTATAACTGTTTGCTTTGGAGGCACATATTTGTTTGAAGGGCCTCTCAAAGCTGGCTCAGAAACGGCCTTTCTCATATATGGTGGGGCATCAGCAGACAAATTTGATGTTTTTGAACAAACATTGTTACCCTTTTGGCAAACAACATCATCATCCTCAACCCAATCCTCTACTATTACCTCATCTGCACATGAAGTAGAGGTATCAGTAACATTCACACATTTAAAATCAGGGACTGGCCTTGTTATTTCAACTTCAGATGTTTTGGGCTCAGTCACTGTTTCACTGGTTGATTCAGCTGAACCACCTGAGTTACATTCCTTTTGTAGTGGCTCTGCTGAATCCTCTGCTGCTGAGTCAGCTGCTTCAGAAGACTCACAGCTGGATTCACTAGATTCAACTGATTCCAATTTTTCAGAATCAGTTGCTTCAGGTGATTCACATTTGGAGTCAGATGGAGCAGGTGGCTCAGATGCTACTATTGTTTGTTCTGATTCAACTATTTCAGGTGATTCGTTAATAGACTCGGCTGAATCAGCTAACTTTGACTTTTCACAGTTAGCTGTCTCCGAGGAGTCACATGACGAATCAGATGAAGCAGTTGACTTAGTTTGTTTGCGAGACCATTCAACAAACTCACTCAACATAGCAAACTCAAAATTGAAAAATTTTGTTTTAGACTCTTTCTCTTGTTGTTGTACTTCAGATGAATCTTGAGAAAAACCTGACACAGTATTATCTAATACTTGAAAATGTTTGTCAATGTTCGCATTATTCTCAAAATTTAGAGTCTCGGTTTGCTTTAAAACATCAGCAGGTTTCACGAAAGTTTTATCAAATGCCTGTTTTTCTAGAACAATTTCAGTTTTATCAGGCCTTGTGATTTTAACTGTCTTTGGATTAACAGGCTCAGCCTTCCTATCCCCGGGCTTCCCATATTCCATTTCAGGCAAGTCGGCTATCTCCTCCTCAGTCATAGGAATAGAGGTGTAATTGTGATTGTATGGTGGAGGTATGCATACAAATCCCAATCCCTTATTCCTCACTTCCTTTTTGCTATACTTTAACTGTTGATTTATCATCTTTTCGACCTTTTCATTTGAAACATCAAATTTTTTAAAATTAAATTCAGTATTTTCGAAAGTCGATTTTAAGTTGTTTAATTCAACAGTTAATTTTTCAGATAGCTCCTTGAAGTGGAGATATCTGTCACACCCCCAAAATCCACATGCGGAGTATCACCGCTTGGAGGCGTGACTGACCAGGATCAAGCCATCAATCATATCAAACATAGTACTTAAGTATAAAAATAGGAAAATGTAATTCATCTTGACATGACTGATGTCCATAACCAAACATTGTTTAAGTAGCGGAAGCATAATAATGTAAACCCAAAGTAAAATCGTAAATTCAAACGTTTAGATAATTAACATGGCATCATCGATCCATGTCCCACAACGACCTGCTCCTCCCTGTGCAAGCTCCATATGTACCTAAGGTCCTGCAAGGCATGTGAGAGAGAGTCAACAACTAGTTGAGCGAGTTCACAGTTAACAGTTCAGTAATAGTATAGCGTGAGTAGTAGTATGTTCGTTCGTTACAATGTATCATATTAGTTTCCATCGCGGCCAATGTCCTTGGCAGGTGTGCGAAGATGTTGGGGAAGGTCTTTCCCCAAGTTTTCTAGACTAGGTTTGTTCGTATCGCGGCCAATGTCCTTGGCAGGTGTGCGATGATGTTGTAAGTTCAGTTCGCGGCCAATGTCCTTGGCAGGTGTGCGAAGGCAGTCATAATATCGCGGCCAATGTCCTTGGCAGGTGTGCGATGATCGTTCAATAAGTGTTACTAGTCTAGCAGTCGGTTCCGTTATCTATGTACATGCAGTAATCATCAAATCCCCATTCCCCCCTGGGAACCCCATGCCTTGGCTTGTGTGAACTCACCTTGGTTTGCTCGGCAGATTACACAGAAAAGTCAAGTCTATCAGCTCGTGGTCAACCACGTCCTAACATGGTTACCATACAAAGTCAGGTTTTGGTTCCAAGTAATGCACATAGATTTCACATAAATTGCATATAAAAGAAACACATACTGATCATGGCATCATGCAGCTTCACGTTCAACAAATAAAACATATTGACATTAAGTGATTTTGGGCTCGCACAAGTCTAATGACCTTGTGCGAGTCATTCGTTGATGCCCACTAATACCCGGCCCAAAATCAAAAGCCCAAACAAAATACACGATCCAAATCAATTAACTTAACACTTGTGCGATCAGGACCCCTTGTACGATCCGGTTACTAGCCCAGCCCAACATAAACATTCGGCCCAACAGTTTAATAAGCCTACATCATGTGCGACTGGTTGGGGCCTTGTGCGACTGGTAACATATTGTGCGACCAGGAGTCTTGTGCGAATGGACTCCTTGTGCGAGTAGGCCTCTTGTGCGATCAAGAGGTCTTGTGCGACCAGTTTAAACATCCGAGAATTTTGTTAATTAGTTACAACCATTCAATTGTTTTCCTTATTTACATTTTATCAATTAACAAGTTTCCAGCCATCCATATCACATACAATCGATCAAACCAAACATTTTTAAATAAATTTCCATAACCCTATCATAACATAATCATGAACAATAATCAAGACACCTACACATAATCATCTAAGGGTTTCAAACCATCACATAACACTTCATACTCGACTCTACAACCAACCCGATTTTCACATACATGCAGCCGATAATAACAATCAGATTCTTAGAAAAAATAATATGCAATCCGACTCACATGAACAATATCTAATGCACACATGTAAACCGATTTCATGAACACTATAATTCAGCCCTTCGGATTCGAATCAGATACATGTATAGCCGATTACATTCATCTATACTTAATCACATATTATTCAAACTAATCATAACAATACATCATCCATCATGTCGAGCATATATAGCAAACATCATAAAATCATCAAACAATAGTTAACATACTAACCGATTAGAGAATGAACAAAGATGATTCGGAAGCTAAAGTCTTCGATGATAAGGGATTGCTTGCCGTCGAGTTTGAGAGAGAGAATGAGAGCTCCTAGGGTTTGTGAACTTGTGTGTGTTATGTTTTGCAACAAATGAGAATACAAGTCCCTAGGGTGTTTGTTTGCGTATAAGGGGAGTGGGCCGAGCCCAACTCGGCTGCCCTAAGGTGTCCGATTGCAAGGTGTGGCCCAAATGGGCTTGTGCGATCGAGTGGTGTTGTGCGTTTGGTTTTATTCGTGAAAGAAAGCATATAAACATATACTAGCACAACGCATATTCACATAACATAACATTCCATTTAATCATTCAATTCACATAGTCACATAGTGTTTACATCACATCAAGGTACAAGATAGGTTCGAAATACGAGTTGTCACATTATCCCCAACTAAAAAGAAATTTCGTCCCGAAATTTGGTACGCACTCACTGAGGAAGCTAGGTAAGTTGTATTGTTCACTGGTTTTCCTGGGGTGTCACATCCTCCCCCCGTTGATCTGGAATTTCGTCCCGAAATTCCGCAGTAGTAGCTTCAGCCTCAGTAGTGGTTGCATTGGTTCCGAATAACTGGGGATATTTGAGTTCCATTTGATCTTCGCGCTCCCAGGTGAACTCTGGGCCGCGGCGGGAGTTCCAACGAACTCGTACAAGAGGGATTCTCGTGTTCTTGAGGACCTTAACATCCCGGTCTGTGATTTCAACAGGTTCCTCGACGAAGTTCAACCGTTCGTCGATAGTGAGTTCCTTCAAGGGAACTACGTGGGTCTCATCCGACGTACATTTCTTCAGATTCGACACGTGAAAGACATTGTGAACTGCGCTGAGTTCAGGTGGTAAGTTCAATCTGTAGGCCACTTTGCCTATTTTCTCGATGACTTCGAAAGGTCCGACGTATCGTGGATTTAGTTTGCCGCGTTTGCCAAAACGAACCACACCCTTCCAGGGTGAAACTTTAAGTAGCGCTCGATCCCCAACTTGGAATTCGAGTAGTTTCCTGTCTAAATCAGCGTATGCTTTCTGACGGTCGCGTGCTGCCGCCATGCGTTGTCGTATTTGTGCAATCTTTTCTGTAGTATCGACTACCATTTCTGGACCTGTGATTTGACTTTCCCCCACCTCTGCCCAACAGAGAGGTGACCGGCACTTACGCCCGTACAGTGCCTCGAATGGTGCAGCCTTAATGCTCGTGTGGTAGCTGTTATTGTATGAGAATTCCACAAGTGGCAAATGTTTTTCCCAACCATTGCCGAAGTCAATTACGCACGCCCGAAGCATGTCTTCTAGAGTCTGGATAGTGCGCTCAGACTGCCCATCTGTCTGAGGATGATACGCCGTGCTCATGTCTAGACGAGAGCCAAACGATTTATGCATTGCTTGCCACAGTTCTGAAGTAAAACGTGCGTCACGATCAGAGATAATAGAGGTTGGCACACCGTGCCTCGAGACCACTTCTTTCAAGTAAATGTCTGCCAAAGTAGAGAACTTGTCTGTTTCTTTGATTGCCAGGAAGTGAGCAGACTTTGTGAGTCGATCCACGATCACCCAAATAGTATCATTTCCGCGCTGAGATCTAGGTAAACCAGTAACAAAGTCCATGGAAATTTGTTCCCATTTCCATTGTGGTATCTCAGGTTGCTGTAGTGGTCCTGACGGTTTCTGGTATTCTGCCTTGACTCTCGCACAAGTCAAGCATTTACTAACGTATGTGGCTATGTGGGCCTTCATGCTAGGCCACCAATATGTAGTCTTAATATCGTGGTACATTTTATCCGATCCAGGGTGTACCGAGTAGCGAGACTTGTGAGCTTCATCCATTACCAGCTCGCGTAAGTTGCCGTACAGTGGGACCCAAATGCGTCCTGTTACGTAATAAGCACCATCTTCCTTCTGTTCTAAACGTTGTCGTGAGCCGCGTAGGGCTTCAGCCCTGACATTCTCTGGTTTCAATGCTTCCACCTGAGCATTTCGTATCTGGGAAGGAAGGCTAGACTGTATGGTGAGTTGTAAAGCTCGTACGCGCTTAGGCGCGGTGTCCTTCCGACTTAGGGCATCAGCCACAACATTGGCTTTGCCCGGGTGATACCTGATCGAGCATTCGTAATCGTTCAGCAGTTCGACCCATCGTCGTTGTCTCATGTTTAGTTCCTTCTGTTTAAAGATGTGCTCGAGACTTCTGTGATCAGTGTAGATAGCACACTTGGTTCCATACAAGTAGTGTCGCCATATCTTAAGTGCAAAAACAACCGCTCCCAGCTCTAGATCGTGTGTAGTGTAGTTCTTCTCATGAACCTTGAGTTGGCGTGAAGCGTATGCTATAACTTTATCCCGCTGCATCAATACACATCCAAGACCTTGGATGGATGCGTCGCAGTAGACTACGAAATCGTCCGTGCCTTCAGGCAGTGCAAGGATAGGTGCACTACAGAGTCTATCCTTTAAGTGCTGAAACGCTAACTCCTGTGCGTCTCCCCAACGATAAACCACGCCCTTCTGCGTTAGTGAAGTAAGAGGCTGAGCAACCTTAGAAAAATCCTTGATAAATCTCCTGTAGTAACCTGCCAATCCCAAGAATTGGCGAATTTCCGTTGGCGTTCGAGGTGCAGGCCAGCTCTTGATTGACTCCACCTTGGATGGATCAACGTGAATCCCATCCTTGTTCACTACGTGGCCCAAGAAATGGACTTCGCGAAGCCAGAAGTCACATTTCGAAAACTTAGCGTACAACTGTTCCTTTCGAAGAAGTTCCAAAATAAGCCGTAAGTGTTGCTCATGTTCCTCCTGACTCTTCGAATAAATCAGGATGTCGTCGATGAAAACAATGACGAACTTGTCGAGATAGGGTTTGCACACCCTGTTCATAAGATCCATAAATACGGCAGGCGCATTCGTTAGCCCAAAAGGCATGACCATAAACTCGTAGTGGCCGTAGCGTGTTCTGAACGCTGTTTTGGAGACGTCCTCATCCCGAACTCTCAGCTGGTGGTATCCTGACCTTAAGTCTATCTTGGAGTAGTAGCTCGACCCTTGCAGCTGGTCAAATAAATCATCTATGCGCGGAAGAGGATAACGATTCTTGATCGTCACCTTGTTGAGTTCACGGTAGTCTATACACATCCTGAACGTACCGTCTTTCTTCTTCACGAATAACACTGGAGCTCCCCAAGGCGAAGAGCTAGGACGTATAAAACCCTTTTCCAAGAGTTCTTGTAGCTGCTTTGACAGTTCTTCCAATTCAGTTGGAGCTAGACGATAAGGTGCTCGAGCTATGGGCGCTGCTCCTGGAGCGAGTTCGATCTGGAATTCGACTTGACGATGAGGTGGTAACCCAGGTAATTCCTCAGGAAACACTTGAGGAAAGTCACGTACTACAGGAATATCTTCAATCTTTTTCTCTTTCTTCGAGGTATCTGTCACGAGTGCTAGTATAGCAGTGTGCCCCTTGCGTAAACACTTCTGAGCCTTCAAAAAGGAGATGATGCCACTCACGACACCACTCTTGTCGCCTTGAACTTCGAGAGGTTCCTTGCCAGAACGAGGAATACGAATAACCTTTTCTTTGCATAAAATCTCCGCTTGTTGTTGAGATAACCAATCCATACCAATGACGACGTCAAAGCTACCCAAGGGTATAGGAATGAGATCGATGGAGAAAGTCTGACCAGCGAGGACAAGATTACACCCTTTAACTATGTGTGTGGCCTCTAGGCTTTTACCATTAGCTAATTCTACGACATGTTTGGTGTTTAAGAGAGTTGGTGCACGTTTTAACATTTCACTAGCTTTTAGAGACATGTAACTTGTATCCGCACCAGAATCAAATAGTACAGTAACATAAAAGTCGTCAAGAAGAAACTTACCCATAACCACGTTGGGATCATTCCTGGCATCTCCCTGACCGATCACAAACATACGGCCTCTAGCACCATTGTTGTTGTTGTTTCCCCCATTGTTGTTATTCCCATTGCCCTGGTTGTTGTTGTTATTGTTCTGGTTCTGGTTTTGATTCAATTGAGGGCAATCACGCTTGTAATGACCTTCAGCCCCACACTGGTAGCATCCCCTGTTTCCCTGCTGCTGCTGCTGAGGCTGGTTTCGTGGAGCAGGTGGTTGTTGTTGCTGGTTCTGATTTGCTGGCCGTACGCTTCTACAATCTTTAGCCTCATGACCCATCTTGAGGCATCTTTGACACTGTTCTCTGCGGCATCTTCCACTGTGGTGTTTGTTGCACCTTCTACACCACGGGTGAATTCCCCGATATCCACTCTGCCCTTGACCACCTGATGCTTGCTGATTCGGACTCTGGTGGTCATTTGTTTTGCGTTGCTGAGCTTGAGACTGAACAGTAGCTGAACCCTTGCTAGAATCCCCCTCCCATTTCCTCTTATTGTCGCTGGGAGTAGCAGGGGTAACTGAAGTAGTAGCGGTAGTAGTACTGATGCGTTTAGGCAACTTGTTTTGCTCCACCGCCTGATCAGTGAGACGGTGAGCCAACTGAACAACCTGCTGATAAGTGGCATGATTTGCTGAAGTCACATGACTTTGGATCTCTGGCACCAGACCCTTAAGATAAAGTTCGATACGCTTGTCCGCTAGAGTGGGACACAGTAATGCAAGCTCGTTCGATCTCTTGGTGTACGCCTCAATCTCAGACCCCGTCATCTTGAGGTTGAAAAACTCGACTTCCAGCTTATGAATATCATCTCGGCTGCAGTATTCCTGCTTGATCATTTCCTTGAAATTGTTCCATGGGGTGGCGTTAGCAGCAACCAACCCCAGTATTTGGACTTGAGCTTTCCACCATGTGAGGGCTAAACCCTCGAGGGTACCGGTAGCATACTTCACCCTGCGTGCCTCAGGGCATTCACACATCTCAAACACAGACTCTATCTTTTCGAACCAGTGCAGGAGACCTACGGCTCCTTCAGTGCCGCTGAAAGTGGATGGACGACAGTCCATGAAAGTCTTGAAAGTGCAAACAGGTGCTTGACCTGTTGTGTAAAAGAATTAGGACAAGTTTAAACACGAGAGTTGATTTAGGAATGTAGGATCTAAGGATCCTAGAGTGAGTTGGAACTGCAGGGTATACCTCCTGTTTGTGCAGCTGCAACGGCCGCAGTGACTCGTTCGTTAATGAGGGCCGTCAACTGGTCCTGAGTCATGTTGATACGTCCAGACATGATCTTCATAGTAAAGATAACGTAAGTGAGATAGGTTCGCATATCGTGCGATGACAGAAGAGAGTGAGCATACGAGTATTCTCAAGCAATAACATATAGCAAGTTCTGTGATCTAAGCATACCACGAGCAAAGTTCTACGTAGTTCTAGCATGTAGGTAATGTAACATAAATAGTAATACCTATGGTGTTGAGCCTTGCACGTGGAGCGAAGCGTCGTTGTGGATCGTTGAGAGCACTGTTCTGGTTATAGTCTGGTTTTAACAAAAATCGTTTTCCTTTTATTAAAACCAAGTTCTCTATAACCAATGGCTCTGATACCAATCTGTCACACCCCCAAAATCCACATGCGGAGTATCACCGCTTGGAGGCGTGACTGACCAGGATCAAGCCATCAATCATATCAAACATAGTACTTAAGTATAAAAATAGGAAAATGTAATTCATCTTGACATGACTGATGTCCATAACCAAACATTGTTTAAGTAGCGGAAGCATAATAATGTAAACCCAAAGTAAAATCGTAAATTCAAACGTTTAGATAATTAACATGGCATCATCGATCCATGTCCCACAACGACCTGCTCCTCCCTGTGCAAGCTCCATATGTACCTAAGGTCCTGCAAGGCATGTGAGAGAGAGTCAACAACTAGTTGAGCGAGTTCACAGTTAACAGTTCAGTAATAGTATAGCGTGAGTAGTAGTATGTTCGTTCGTTACAATGTATCATATTAGTTTCCATCGCGGCCAATGTCCTTGGCAGGTGTGCGAAGATGTTGGGGAAGGTCTTTCCCCAAGTTTTCTAGACTAGGTTTGTTCGTATCGCGGCCAATGTCCTTGGCAGGTGTGCGATGATGTTGTAAGTTCAGTTCGCGGCCAATGTCCTTGGCAGGTGTGCGAAGGCAGTCATAATATCGCGGCCAATGTCCTTGGCAGGTGTGCGATGATCGTTCAATAAGTGTTACTAGTCTAGCAGTCGGTTCCGTTATCTATGTACATGCAGTAATCATCAAATCCCCATTCCCCCCTGGGAACCCCATGCCTTGGCTTGTGTGAACTCACCTTGGTTTGCTCGGCAGATTACACAGAAAAGTCAAGTCTATCAGCTCGTGGTCAACCACATCCTAACATGGTTACCATACAAAGTCAGGTTTTGGTTCCAAGTAATGCACATAGATTTCACATAAATTGCATATAAAAGAAACACATACTGATCATGGCATCATGCAGCTTCACGTTCAACAAATAAAACATATTGACATTAAGTGATTTTGGGCTCGCACAAGTCTAATGACCTTGTGCGAGTCATTCGTTGATGCCCACTAATACCCGGCCCAAAATCAAAAGCCCAAACAAAATACACGATCCAAATCAATTAACTTAACACTTGTGCGATCAGGACCCCTTGTACGATCCGGTTACTAGCCCAGCCCAACATAAACATTCGGCCCAACAGTTTAATAAGCCTACATCATGTGCGACTGGTTGGGGCCTTGTGCGACTGGTAACATATTGTGCGACCAGGAGTCTTGTGCGAATGGACTCCTTGTGCGAGTAGGCCTCTTGTGCGATCAAGAGGTCTTGTGCGACCAGTTTAAACATCCGAGAATTTTGTTAATTAGTTACAACCATTCAATTGTTTTCCTTATTTACATTTTATCAATTAACAAGTTTCCAGCCATCCATATCACATACAATCGATCAAACCAAACATTTTTAAATAAATTTCCATAACCCTATCATAACATAATCATGAACAATAATCAAGACACCTACACATAATCATCTAAGGGTTTCAAACCATCACATAACACTTCATACTCGACTCTACAACCAACCCGATTTTCACATACATGCAGCCGATAATAACAATCAGATTCTTAGAAAAAATAATATGCAATCCGACTCACATGAACAATATCTAATGCACACATGTAAACCGATTTCATGAACACTATAATTCAGCCCTTCGGATTCGAATCAGATACATGTATAGCCGATTACATTCATCTATACTTAATCACATATTATTCAAACTAATCATAACAATACATCATCCATCATGTCGAGCATATATAGCAAACATCATAAAATCATCAAACAATAGTTAACATACTAACCGATTAGAGAATGAACAAAGATGATTCGGAAGCTAAAGTCTTCGATGATAAGGGATTGCTTGCCGTCGAGTTTGAGAGAGAGAATGAGAGCTCCTAGGGTTTGTGAACTTGTGTGTGTTATGTTTTGCAACAAATGAGAATACAAGTCCCTAGGGTGTTTGTTTGCGTATAAGGGGAGTGGGCCGAGCCCAACTCGGCTGCCCTAAGGTGTCCGATTGCAAGGTGTGGCCCAAATGGGCTTGTGCGATCGAGTGGTGTTGTGCGTTTGGTTTTATTCGTGAAAGAAAGCATATAAACATATACTAGCACAACGCATATTCACATAACATAACATTCCATTTAATCATTCAATTCACATAGTCACATAGTGTTTACATCACATCAAGGTACAAGATAGGTTCGAAATACGAGTTGTCACAATATCGACATTTTGCCTCGCTTAGATCACTATGCAACTGTCAAATGTCACGTTTTTTAGCCTCTACCATTTCTTTATACCCATCCAATTTCTTTTTAACTTCGTAGCTACTGGATTTGGTACATTGAAGTTGCATAGAAAGCGATTGAGCCTGTTCTTTAAAACCTTTTACTTTCTTTCTACATTTATCTGTACAACAAACATCATCTACACATACCTCATTGGGAATGGGAGTGAAGTCGTGAATTTGAATCCCTGCATCAGAAGTGGATGAGCAAACTGCAGCAGGCAATGGAGCAGTAAAAGTAGGAGTGGGTGAGCAAATTGCATCAGATGTGTTGCATTGAGCCTTCTGCTTTTCAGCATTGTCATATGATTTGATGAGTGAGATCAGCTCATCCGTCTTCATTTTGTAACAGTAGCAGTCGGTTGTTACAATTATCTGATTAACATTTCTAAACCAACTACAGTTTGCCTGATCTGGAATCCTTTTTAGAACATCTAGAAGCTTGCTGTTGCTCATGCGAGTAGACACCACCATCTCTGCCTTCTCCATTTCAGAGAGCAATTCAGCAAACCGGCTTGTAAGTGCTTCTATAGATTCACCATATGAATATCTGAATCCTTGAAATTCCTGCTCAAGCACTTCTCTCTTAGAAGACATTTTTAGATTTTGAACTCTGATCCCCCGAAAGTATGATCCCCCGAATATGTGATCCCCCCAAAAATGTGATCCCCCGAAAATGTGATCCCCACTATTTATTCAAAACACAAGCCAAATCAAGAACTCGTGTACTCGCTAACTCAAGCCCTTTTTGTTTTTTTTTAAATATAATATATAAAGTAATAAATGATATTATTATTATTTATTATTATTAAAACAAAATAATAAAACCTAAATTTTAACACAAAACACTCCTGATCTTCTTCTTCGTTTCAACGAAACACACCCCAAAACCCTAATCTCACAACTCAGTCGTCACAAGGAGATAACGTGTATCGTCAAGCAACTTCGTCTTCTTCGTTTCTAAAATACCCTAAACCGTGAGATCCCGATGATATAGACTCGATGATGAACGGAAGTGGTGGTGAAAGTGAAGTTGCAGGTGAACGGAAGTGTAGTTGGTGTGGCGGAGGTGTTGGTAATGACGGGGACGGCCGGTCGTCGGAGATTTGACGACGATAAAGATGAAAGATGTTGCCGGAAAGTTGGAGATGGTGAAAGCAGGTGACGTGAATCTGAGTTCGACAGAGATTGTTCAAAACGGCGATGAAGATTGTTATTCAAATACGGAGACTGGAGATGATGAACGACGTGAATCTGACAATGATGAGCAGGTTGTTCGAAGGTGGTGGTTGGAGGTTGGTGACGATGGGTTGTATGATATTGGAAACCCGAAATCGAACTTGATACCGAACCGGAGATGATTGTACGGTGGCCGGCGTTGATGTTGGATGTGGTTGATTAAACTGATGATGAATGACTGTTGTTTGTTTGTTGATGATGACTGCTGGATCGCACAAGATCGTTGTCGCACAAGATCGTAGTCGCACAAGATGTATACAAGAAGTGTAGTCTTGAAGGAGACTTGATCGCACAAGAAAAAGTTGTTAAACAATCGCACAATTTTCAGAATATCACCCTTTGACTTTTCACTTTCCCAAGCCCTCTTCAATCGCACAAGACGAAAACAGCCAATCAAATCCCAAAAATCAAGGGATAGATTTTAAAATATACTTGCTTGATTCTTTCCACCAAAACTCCTAAAAAATAGCAAACACAACTTTCAAACCGTAAAATAGATCAAAACGTAAAATTCAAACAGTTCTTGATGATCTTTAAACTATTTCTTTGTGTTCTTCGAATCTAAAAAAAAATTCTTGTTCTTCGAATGATATCCAACACAACCGAGCCTTCGCAAGACTACTTAGGCTCTGATACCAATTGTAAGTCCAGAATCACTACACAATCGGATATCAAACACTAATCAAAGCGCGGAATACTGAGAAAAGTGTTAAGAACAAGAACACTCAATCGATTATAACCAAAGTGCACACGGTTTCTAGAGAACCGTCTGGTACACCAACACAGAGATCGAAAAATACTAAAGAAGCTCTCAAAAATGTCTAACCTGATAATGAACTAGGTTCACCCTATTTATAGTTACATAGGGTGACCTAGTTACAGACTGGACCAGGCCCACATGCACAACTAATAACCAAACAGGCCCAAATCACTAATTAGCCCACATGGCTTATTCCATTACTATCTAACCCACTACAAGGCTAAGCCCAATAGCCCATATTTGTGTTTGATAAAGATAGGCGTAAACCTACACCATTATAGGGCCTTACAAATGAAAATAGTAGCAATATAATGTAAAACTGATGTTGTTTTGTGTTATGAAACATCATACTTGCTTGTATGTGTGAATTACTTGAACAATTTAAGATTTTCGGAATATTCATAAGTGACAAGAAGTGGGTTTTGACATGAGAGTTGAACCCATGAATTATGTTGGTCAAATTAAGTATTAGATTATGATAAACGAAAATTTCATATTAACTAGATTAGTAATGAAAGTATCAACTTGCTGAGTTGAGGTAATATGGTAAGAGGTTGGCAAATTGAGCTAATAGACTAGCTTGGAAACAATGCCCACCAAGTGTTTGATAAAATGCCTAAGTGAAAACCTTGATTTGTTACTTTGCTTGGAAACTTGGTGAAAATTTTATGGATGATTTCTAGGGAATCCTTGAATAGAGGAGACATGAGTGATGTGTATGTTAATGATTGCTTGGGTTAAATCTATAGGCAACTCAAGTGAGGCTTCAGGAAGCCAAGCCAGGGAGGAAGCTCATTGAAAAGGAAAGCTTTAAGGTGCGTAGCTATATTGTTATGATTTATTACTTTGGTACATTGTTATTGATGTTTAGCAAATTACCATTTAAAAGTTGATTGAAAGACCCCTTGGGTCAAGTTGAAATGTGCTCTAAGTAAACCGTATAAAAAGGCATGTAAAACCAACGTATAAATGACTCGCATGGTCATAGACGCAGAGGTGGTGCATAACGGATACAATCATGGTCATGGACCATGATGAGAATTGATCAACGGATAGTCACCACCCATGGTTTTGAAGAAAACAATGAGTGGCAACTAAACGGTTCGTTTTCACTCTATAGGGGCACAAACAAAGAAATGGGCATGTAAAACTGAGGCATAAGCGATTCGCGAGGTCGTAGAAGCTAAGGTATTGTCCATTGAAACCAACCATAATTGCGGTTGGGAGAAAAAGGTGAAAACCTTGATAAGGAATATAGAGGCATGGATTATAATGCTTAGACCCTCTAAATGGGTCAGATCGGGTAAAACGCCTAACCGAAAGAATTGCTTAGGAGCTAACAAGTCCGGCCCAGACATACTAGAAAAGTGCACACATTAGTGATGTGCACATTTCAGCAAAATGCACTAAAGTGCACACATTAACGAAGTGCACATTTTAATAAAGTACACACATCAACAACATGCAAATTTTAGCAAAGTGTGCACAGCAATGAAGTCCACAATTCAGTAAAGTGCACACATCCGGGGTGTGCACATTTCTGCAAAGTACACAGAGTAACGAAGTGCAGATTTCAGTAAAGTGCACACATCAGCGGTGTGCACATTTTAGCAAAGTGCACACAATAACAAAGTGCACATTTCAGTAAAGTGCAAACATCAGTGGTGTGCCCATTTCTGTGAAATGCACGTATTAGTAAAGTGCACAGTTTAGCAAAGTGCACAGATCACTGCATAGTTTAACAAACGTTTTCGTTGACATTTTTTTACTATCCCATCGATTTTACTAATCGTTTAATGAAAATTTATGGTAGGTAAACTCAAAATGAGGCCCCGGATGTAAGATCAATCTATTCAAAGAACCGAACATACCCAAATGCCTACTAACTTCCGTTTATAGGGTAGTTCATGCCTTTCATATTATTAACTTGTGTGTATTTCCGTTTACCATCTTATAATTTTAGTGTTTAAGAATTACTTGATTATGCTTGTCTTTTGGTAAATCAATCTAACGGGTCGAAGTTCTCACCTCTAACTTAAATTTAACCTACCTCACTTATAACGGGTCAAAATTCCCACATTTTGTGAATTTCATAATCTATAGCCAAAAATGGCCCGTTTACTTAAGTTGTAAATTAATCAATTTTTAGTTTCACTCGACTATAGTTGAAAAATAATCTAAAATAATTTAATAAGTTTGATGAAGATTTTTTGAACACTTACAATGATGAAAATGTAGAGAGAAATAACAAATTATAGATCTTTGAGGCATCCAAATATTTTTATATTCAAAGAGGTAAAAATCTTGATTCTTTAGAAGATGCACACGACAGCATGACAGTCATCTTTATTCACGGTGTGTTTTGTTCATCTAATGTCCTTTGATAATTGCATTTACTAATTTCATTGGTATTAATATTTAGGGTCAGAATATACAAGGAAATTCATTTGGATAGCAAGGCTAGGAAGTAAACTTGACCATCTATTAAATTATCAATGTCTAAGGTTAAATGGGTGAAATTGAACAAAATAAGAGGCGCGTGAGTAAGTTTGAGGGTATTCTAGTCCATCCAATTCAATAGTTTCTCTCTTCTCCAATTCCCTATCATTTTAAAATGTTAATAACTTTTTATATGACAATATTTCTTTTATAAAAAATGAACCATAAAAACGAACGTTTTTTTTATCTTTAAAACGAACACATTATTAATATACTTTTGAAAAAAAAATCAAAAACCCAGATGCGTAAAACGCAATGGATAGAACAACACACTATAACCCAGGTTCTAAAATGTAATCGGGTTTCGTATGGTCGTGATTATGTTTTAACATGGTCATGCCTCTATTCTAACATGATCATGTTTATGTTTTAGCATGATCATCTTCTATGCACTCAAATTCTGAATAAAAGTACCTAAAATGCAATAGGTTTCACATGGTCATGTTTCTCTTTTAACATAGACATGCCTTTGTTTTAACATGGTCATGTTTTTGTTTTAACATGGCCATGCCTTTGATTTAACATGGTCATGCCTCTGTTCAAACATCCAGGTTCTAATACGCAATGGGTTTTAACATGGTCATGTTTATGTTTTAACATGGTCATGCCTTTGTTCCAACATGATCATGCTTCCCTTTTAACATGATCATGTTCTTTGATGTTCTTTTACACTCCAGTTCTAAAACGCAATGAAACCCAAAATCAAGATTTTGCACTACAAATTCTAAAAAGAAATGAAGTTTTAACGTGGCTATGTTTATGTTTTAACATGGTCATGCTTTTGTTCCAACATGACCATGCTTCTATTTTGGCATGGTCATGTTCTTTGCACCTCATGTTGTAAAACACAATGAAACCAAAAAATCAATATTTTGCACTGTAGGTTCTAAAAAGCAATGGGGTTTTAACAAGGCCGTGTTTATGTTTTAACATAATCATGCTTTTGTTCTAACATGACCATGCCTCTATCTTAGCATGATCAGGTTCTTTTCTTGTAAAACGCAATGAAACCAAAAATCAATATTCTACACTATGGGTTCTAAAAAGCAATGGAGTTTTAACATGGACATGTTTATGTTTTAAAATGGTCATGCTTTTGTTCCAACATGACCATGCTTCTATTTTAGCATGATCATGTTCTTTACACTCAGGTTGTAAGACGCAATGAAACCCTAAATCAATATTTTGCACTGCAGGTTGTAAAAAGCAATGGAGTTTTAACATAGGTTCTAAAAGGCAATGTAGTTTTAACATGTGTATGCCTTAATTCCAACGTGATCATGGCTATGTCTTAGCATGATCATGTTCTTTGCACTGCATGTTCTAAAACGCAATGAGTTTTAACGTGGTCATGCCTTTGTTCCAACATGATCATGCTTCTATTTTAGCATGGTCATGCCTCTGCTTTAACATCCAAAATAACAAAAATGAAAAGAACTCTAACTAAAACATAATGAGGTGAAAAACGTAATTGAGGTTTAATAACCTAAAACGCAATGAAAAAAAAAACACAACTTTCAAAAGAACTCTGATTAAAGACGGTTAACGGAGAAAGAACTCCGATACATCGTGGGGAAACTGGTGGCGGTGGATGGTGGAATGGTGGTGTCAGATTTAAAAAACCCAACAGGTGGTTGAAGGTGGTGGTGGTGGTTTCAGATCTAGTTTTCGGCAAGATGGTGGCGATCGTAGGTTGTGGTGGTAGTGGTGGTGGTGGTGGTGGAGGTGGTGGTGGTGTTGGTTGTGATGTGGTAGTTTATGGTTTTGAAAATGGGGGATTTCAGTATACGGGGAAGATAAATGAATTGCAGATGCTGGGTTTTTTTGAAGATGGTGAGTTTTGACCAAAATAACCCTCCTTATATTTTTTTTCATCTTGGCCATATGTCATCCTCTTATTGCTTCATATCCTTCCTACCCAAACTAAACTTCCTATTTGATCTTTTCCCATAATATTTAATCCAAAAGTTAAAATTTGACTTTAGAATTGAAACCTGGCATTTAACTAGATTACATATGTACATTTGCGTATTTTAAGTTTCATTTTATTAATGTAGCGTTATGTTTTGTTAGGCAATTTCTACGGTTCCGGTTGCAAGTATGAATTGAAGACGTTGGTTTGGGTTTCAAGTATGGAGACACGGGTTCGGAAGTTATTGTATGCCACTTTCATCTAATTGTTTTACTTTGAAACTTTTGTAATTTTATGTTACTTTGAACCCTTTATAATATATATTCATGGTTTATTTTATATTGGTTTTAAGTTAAATTAATTTCGTTCTTGTATATTTTATTTTCATTTTTAGATAAAAATTTTTTATAATGGGAATTTATTAGGAATTTTTTATAAAATTTTCTGGAAATTAAACTATAAAAGAAAAATATATTTTTAGCTTAAACACCAAAAGATGCGGTTTTAGAACTGCTTCTCTTGAATATACTAGGATAAAGTAGTTTTTGCTTAAATTGTTAAAAGATGCGGGTCTAGAACCGTATCCCTTGGACCTGCTTCTTTTGGCTTATAGCCATAAAATGTTATGCCATAAGATGCGGGTCTAAAACCACATCTCATAGCCAATTTACCTGCATCATTTGATCAATTCTGTACTAATGAGTACTTTAATCTAAAAGTAATTTCACGACTTAGGGAGATATTCAAGAGTGAGACATTACCAAACTACACAATTTACAAAATAAATGGCATTTGTCCTAGTGCCTAGTGATACTAAGTTGTTTGAAAAAGATGTCCCTTCCACAGTGGTGAGGATTTAATTCATGTGATGGACAAAAGGTGTAGACTAAAGGGTTTGTGAGTTATCCAATTTCTAAAAAAACAAATTTTACCAACTAAAGTATTATGTGAAATTATAATGTTAGAGACATCACCATTAAGTTTGGCAAAATGGAGAATTTAAGGGGAAGATGACACAAGAAGATGCATTTCCTTCTCACCAGTGTAAGTTTTTAGCTTACCATGCTAGAATACATTGAGGAGAAGACTTTGGAGCAAACAAGGAGAAGCTCCTAATAGGAGAATGATGACCAGATACAATGGCGGACTCAGGAAAATTTTTCATGGGAGCAGAACTTTTTAAGGATCATTTGTTTGTAACTATATAATATTTTTTTCGGCCCATTTCCGGTCGTGTCATATTAAAAAAGAAATAATCAAACTAACTTTCATATAAATAATAAAAGTATGTCAAACGACAATATACATGCATAATGAAAATACAATATACATAAAGTGTTTCCCTATGAGTTTTTATTTATTAAAATCTAGTTATAAAATCATCTAGAAATACTGTTAGAACCCTAATATTTTAATCAAGGAGTCCTGATAGAAATTTCTTTTTACACTGTAACTCAAACAAAATTTATCATTTGCTTTTTTAAACACACTTTAAATTATGAAAAATGTTTGCAAGTTATATATTTTATAAGGAAAAAAATTAACTTATAGCAAGTTAATATAATAATATAATAAAATATAAATTAAATAAAATAATAAATTAATAAATTAATGGGATACAATTTAAATAGAAAAGAATCTTAAAGTTTTTATGATTACTCAAATAATCTAAAAAGTATATTTTACCTCAATATTACTGATTTATACTTCAAGTCTTAAAAACAATATTAATCAAATTAGCATGCATTTCTAGCTAGCTTTAACTTTAGGGATTGACTATTGAGTGAATTAAAGTTATTGACCATTTAACAATAAAACAATACACCATTTTACTTCATTATCTTCATCCTCACCAAATAACTAACACCATCCATTCAGCTACTGGAAAAAGTTCAAGGGGGTGAATGCATAATTTTATGGGGGCGCTCGGGATTTTAAGTCATATATACCACTAAATATTTTTTAAGGGGTACGTCCACCCACCCTGGGTTAAGCATAAGTCTGCCCCTGACTACATATGTGGTAGATATTTATCACGGTATGTCTGGCTCCCTTTTTTATATATAACAAAATGCAAAATCAATGAATCAAAATATATGGCTGATGATATATCTAGTAAGAAGTTAATTGTTACTAATTTAAGTAGTTACAAAATGGTTGATTCAAGGCATGGAATTGAACAGTATAACGAACTGATGTATACCAAAGGGTAGTTTAATCAACACAACATGAAGATGGTTAAATCCATCTCGCAGTCTAGTGTGCTTGATAATAGCCCCTCATCTTGGAAAGACTTTAAGCACTTGTTAAAATATGGAATGGAAGAACTTCCATTGATACGACTTGACATTCAAATTGAGGAGTTCTTGAGGGTTTAAAAAGGTGATAAAGGCAAAGATAAAAACATGGTTAGACCATCTCCGATAAAAATGGTAGGATGTGGTCACCCCAAAGGAAAATACAAGTTTACTAAATGAAGTTGTGACAAATGTGAAAATCCCGGTAAACCCAAACTGTTTCTAGTCCGCGATATCAGGACACGATGTGAAAACAATTAGACTTGTGATGATTTTGAATATAGAAATGTACAAACATATGATTAATAGAACGTATTATACAGACCAATAGTTAGGATGTGTGCGAAGATTCACAGTAAACCCTAAATTGATGCAGTGTGTTACATATGTAACAATACGCAGTCGTGAATGTTTGGACGACTCTGGAAACACGAATTGTCTTATACATGAACTATAGTGTATAACAGAGATGCGTTAGCCGACACATTTCAATTATGAAGCTTATAGTAATGCCTGAGTAATTAATTACGAGGAATTAAATCCCGACTGTCGAAGCATGAATTAGCGAATATAACAGAGATGCGTTAGCCGACACATTTCAATTATGAAGGGTAAGTTATAGTTAACATACGAACAATAATAGCCAGCAATGAGATATTGATGCCTTGGTGTGCTGAAAACAGGTTAAACGGGGGACTTCCGTTTAATAGTGTGTAAAACGTATACTAACAATTTTGATACAAACAAAAGTACCGTGAATGATTCTAAGAGTACGAAATTTCTTAGACGTACTATATAGGCCATAACCAAGAGTTTGAGGCCTTAATAATTAGGGGCACTCTAAACAGGCAGTTTCCGGTTAACGAAACACATGATTTTTAGCGTACACGGAAATAACCAAACAAGCATTGTACAATCAATCAAGCCTAAAACCACTTATATAACACTAATATAATGTATTTTAAGTAAAAATATAAAAGCATTCAGGTTTTTGTTGTCAGTGGGTTCAGTTTTCAAAATCAGCAAAAAAAAAACGTGAAAAACGCACGAAAAAGAGTATGTTTGGCAAACGGGGGGCGCGTTTAAGACCCGATAACAAACCTAAACATGAAAACACACTTCATACGCATCCCTTGAGGCCTAAAACCACCTTTAACCATGTCAAAGGGGTTCTAGAACCTCCCACAAAGTTCCGATCGAAATTCTAGCATGATATAAACTTGATTTTTCATTTTTAACCATTTTTCACTTATCTTTTCACCTTTTTCACACACACACACACAAAATCAAGTTCCAGCAGATTATCAACCATTACAAGCCCTAATTTTTAGGTATAACATGCAATTACAAATATTTTCATATCCTTTTCATGATTAAAAGTGTAACTTTAACAAAAATAAAGTGTTTAATCGATGAGGACTTGATGTTCTTGGGGTTTACTGTCACGCCCCCAAATTCCACAAGAGGAGTATCACCGCAGGAGGCGTGACATGAGCAGGATCCAACCACCAATCATATTGAAAGATGTAATTAAATAATTAAAAGTCCAACCACACAATATAATTGGTGTTCAAAAGAAGTTAACCAAATTCAAGTTATCATCGGAAGCATAACGTTTAAAACCAAAGTATAAGTTTAAAAGTTCAAATGTTTAACATGGAACTCAACAGTCCATGTCCCACAACGACTCTTGCTCCCATGCAAACTCCAGCTAAGCATCTAACGACCTGCAAGGCATGTAACAACGAGTCAGCAACAAAGTTGAGCGAGTTCACAGTTGGTTGTCCATTTTAAAGTTGTTCCAAAAACCATAAGTTCTTTCGAAAACCATGTATTAACCAATTCCTTGTTTCCCAAACCATAACCAGTGGGGGCTACCCCATGTTAACCACTAGACCCAATACCATATCGACAACTGACTGGAGTCATGTTTATGTGCCCTACGTCAATGTCTATCATCATTGACTAAGTGCCCAAATCCATTAGTCCACTCTCGTCCTCTGCGGCACGGTGTGAGGCTTGTCAAACCTAATAGCGCTATTTAACTAATGACCCGCTCGCCATTGGCCTGGCGATTAAGTCGATATAAAAATGAGGGACTTCATGATAGAGTTTTGTCTAGTAAGTTATATGTTGTCATCCTTCCTACGGAGGATGGAGATACGTAATCTACCCAAGGAGAATACGCAGGTTTAATGTTGTCATCCTTCCCTTGGAGGATGGAGGTACATATTCTACCCAAGGAGAATATGCAGGTTCCGTTTTAGTTTCTTAACCCATTCCCAAACCACCGGGAATCCCATGCCTTATAGAAAGTGTGAATTCACCTTGGTTTGCTCGGTTTGTTAAGTTACTTGTTCCCAATTAATCAGTCAAAGCCTATGGTGATTCATGTATACATAATCAGTTTAGGTTCGCATTATACACGTTTAAGTTTATAGTTACAATGTGCACTTAGAACAATAATCACATAGCAGTTTTATAACTCAATCAAATCCACAGTTCATATGTATGTTTTACAACAGTACTCAGCAGTTAAGTGTGTTGATAACGAAACTTCAAGGTGACGAAACTCCCCATGTTTCGTCGGCATCACATGTGACGAAACTTCTCATCTTTCGTCGGCACTAGAGTGACGAAACTCCATATGTTTCGTCGGAATGAGAGTGACGAAACTCCAAGTGTTTCATCACATTACTAGATAACCATGCACATAGAAACCCTAACAGCTTAGCGATTAACATCAATCATTCAATCGGATCAAAATCAAGAATTCATCAATTCACTTCCATGAATCCTAAATCACCTAATTATGAATAACAGTAGTAGTCATTTAAACAGAATTAAATCACTTAATCAACTTACTAATTAATGCTACCGCACAAGTTTACATCCGAACCTGTATAATGATTTCTACAACAGTTTGATCATGCAATTCACTAATACACATTTTTATTCGATCGATATATCCACATAATGGGTCACTAATCTAATCATATCAATCACTAATACACACCAACTCAGATTCGTTATTCATATCCCTTGTGCTATCCTTATTTCTATGGTTTGATTAACAAGATACATGCTTATAATATAATCCAGTTCAAGCACACATTGTTTATCAGAACCCTAAATCGAGATCATGATTCGCATAATGTCATGTAACCAATTAATCATACATATCTCATTGAAGAACATGTTCAAAACATCATAACCATATATTTAGAACTCAAGCCAACTAGGTGTGGGATTACTAACCGAGCTACGGAATGCGAATAAGGATGATTGAACATGGAAGATCTAGCTTCGAATGGGAGGGGCTGCCGTCGGCTTGG
>JARYGA010045810.1:0-26258 GCA_030545235.1 Helianthus tuberosus | reverse complement strand
GTCGGAGCGTCAAGGGGCAACGGAGGTTACCCCTTCTATCACTCTAGGTCCGCCCCTGTTTCTAGTTATAGAAATCTACTACCATATATGTAAAACTTTTTATTGGGTATTTTTCAATTATGTTCTGATTCCCAGCAAAATAAAGGTATTAAATATTTTTTTCTTCATGCCCTATTAATTAATTAGACACTTATATTTCAACAAATGTTAGTTCTACTTAAAGTCTTAAATTAAGTAACAGGATAACATGGATCACTCTTGAAACATTTGTTACCGTAAGATGACTCCAAATGGATAAGCAACGCCTAAGGCCATTGTTTCTCGTTACCACCACCTAATGGTCCCTCTTGCCACTGACGTAACAACTAACACTGTCACCATCACCAGTGCCACCACCGCCTTAACCGACACCACTATTGGCACCAACACCACCGTCGTTACTTCATCCTTGACCTGCAATATATTTTTCATAAAATGTTCGATTTTGTATTCAGTATAGGTCATCCTTGACCTGCAATATATTTTTCCTAAAAAGTTCGATTTTATATTCAGTATAAGTATATATACCACCTAACATCTCCCAAATCACAGCCAATCCACAAATCAAAGTAAAAACCCACATCAATTTCTCAGAAAAATGGTAACCAAATCATCAAAAACCCTGGACGCACCAGAAAAACCTAAACGACGTACCTGGTCTTTGAGAATTGAGATGGTGAAGCTCAGTTGTAGCCAGTGGCGGACCCAGGATTTTTGTCCTGGGGTGCGAAAATTTTTTAAAGATTTTAGACCCGTAGCTATATAAAAAAATTTCGGTTCATAGCGGGTCGGATCGGGTCGGGTCATGTAAAACAAGTAAACATAAACCAACAAAGTTTCATAGCGGGTCAAGTCGGTTCAATTTCAGTTTTCAAACAAATCAAACCCTAGTTCCTAACTTCCTATCATATTAACAAACAAAGTTTCAAGTAAAACAAGTAAACATCATAAAAAATCATCATAAGCAAGTAACGTAACAACAAAAAGGCATCAAAGTTCAAAAAAAAACATACCTTGGTCTTTAATTAGAAGAATCCGACGAAAAAAAAGTGGTTCAACCCCTTTTCTCTTAAGAAATTGCGCTATAACTTCCATACTCATGGTTCCTTCCTAATCCTATCACATACAAAATAAACAAGGATCTTCAAGTGTTCAACCATAGCCATATTCCCTAATTTTTAATTTAAAAATTTGAATTTCAAGCCCTAGTAATTATTTTTTACCAACCAAAAATCATATAATCAACGAAGCCACCCTACTAAAGACTAGAACAACCCCAAAATACCTCAAAACACATAAAAGTTTAAACTTTTTTAACCCATCCTATTGTCTTGAACAAAATCACATAAACTAAACATCAAAATAACCAAAAACAAAACATGTACCTCTCTAATATTTGCGATTAGAGGCTGTTGGTGGCCGGAATTTTGCAGCTATTGTCGGAAATCGAATGGGGGTGCAGTGTCGAAAGGTCGCTGGCAGTGAGCAGGGGAGGGCGGGAGTCGCTGTTTGCCTGTGTCGAGCAAACAAAGCTGGCAATTGGGTTTTGTGAGAAGTGGACTTATTTTGTTTATTAAAGTTGCATTTGGGTTGGGCCTTAATTTGATACTAACTAATTTGGGCTTGATGGACTAAATACAAGTTTTATTAAGTGGATTAGTGGGCTAACTTGTTTACATAATTTCGGTCGGGTTTAAATCCGTGTTCACAAATTTTTTTTATATAAATTTCTAACATTTTTTTTCTAAGGGGTGCGGTCAGAATTTTCCAAGGGGTGCGGTCGAAATTTTTCAAGGGGTGCGGTCGGGATTTTTCGCAAAAAATAACACTAAATTTTTTTTTTTCAAGGGGTGCGGCCGCCCACCCACGGACATATGTAGGTCCGCCCCTGGTTGTAGCTCATAATCGAAACCCTATACGCCGGAAAACCAATTCCGATTCCACTCTCTCTCTTCTTTTTGCTTTTTTGCGGAACCTCAAATCCCTCAAATCAGTGCCGAACCCTCAAATCCCTTCTTGCCGTTGCCACTGTTGGGGTTGAAATGTTGACGGTGACTGTGACACTGACACCAGCGCGGTGTCGAAGCAGTGGAAGGGTGGAGCTGGGGGTTTACTATGGCATGTCTCCGTTTCTATCATCTATGGCCGGAAGGCGGAATGGTCGCCAGAAGTAGCTCCGGTGATCGGTCAAGTGGGAAAAGGGGGAAGAGTGGGTGTGCAGCTGTGCATATAGGGTTTTTGTTTTAATAAAAGCTTGCTAACGGCCGTTACCGTTAAAACACTATTGCTTTTAGTTATGTTATGAATTGATATTGATATTGATAATTGATATTGATAATATATATTGATAATTGATATTGATAATTGATAATATATATAAATTTTGAAGACAATGAACAGTAATAATAATAATAACAATAATAATAATAATATATAACATTAAAATTTGAAGACAATAAACAGTAATATCATCAATAATAATAATAATAATATAACATTAAAAATTGAAGACAATAAACAGTAACATCATCAAGGGGATTAACAAATGGTATCGGGTACTGGTATTAGTATCAAATTTATCAAACCGGGTATATTTTCGATACCGGTAAATTTGAAGACAATAAACAGTAACATCATCAAGGGGATTAACAAATGGTATCGGGTACTGGTACCAGTATCAAATTTACCAAACCGGGTATATTTTTTATATCGAATCGGTACCGACTTTTGACATTTTCGGTATCGGTTTGGCACCGGTATTCACCGGTTTTTACCCTCAAATACCGGTACCGTACCAGTACCGACCGGTACCGAACCGTACCGTGCCAGGTATATTCGGTACTGGTACCCACTTTTAGCGATTTTTGGTAACGGTATTTTCTGTACCGGTTGGTACCGAGCTCATCAAATCCTGTAACAACATAGCAACGCAAGTAATTGCACCATTTAGTTTACTTTTCATCCACAACCCAATGAATAGTAACATCATCAAGGGGATGAGCAAATGGTATCGGGTACCGGTACTGGTATCAAATTTACCATACCGGGTATATTTTCAGTACCGAATGGTACCAACTTTTGACATTTTCGTTATCGGTTCGGCACCGGTATTCACCGGTTTTTACCCTCAAATACCATACCGTATGTTACCGAGCATTTTCGGTGCCGGTACCTAATTTCGTTGATTTTCCGGATTGGTACTTTTGGTGCTGTTACCTGTACCAAGCTCATCCATATTTTAACGTGTTAGTACCGTAATAACTAAACTGAAAACAACCGAATTTCTAACGTGTAGGACGGCGTGGGTCCTATTATTATATATTAGATTATTTAAAATCGTTTTTTTAGGACGAAGTGACTATCGTTACCAGTTACCACATCATTTTTATTTATATTTTGATATTCGGTATCTGCTTGTCGTTACCGACACGCGTTTCGCAGACATTAGGTCCCCGCCGCAACGCGCGGGCGGAAAATCAACTAGTTAGAATATAACAATGTTAGTGATGAAGGGGCTAATTTAGTGTTTAAAAAAATGTATAACGTTATGAACAATTTACCCTATATTAATTAGGAATTAGGAGCTTTTGTTAATAAGATAAAATTACTGTTTATTTTTTTTTTCTATTTTTTCTATTTAATTATGAATTTTTTTTTGTCTTAACTAGTTGAAGAGGATTACTAGCAACCAAATTGTGTATTACCACTATATCAGGTATTATTAACTGATCTACTGTGTTTAGTTTGTTCATTACTACCTTTTATTTAAGGTGCACGGGGCACCATTGGTGACCCCTATATATTAAATTTTGAAGACAATGAACAGTAATAATAATAATAATAATAATAATAACATTAAAATTTGAAGACAATAAACAGTAACATCATCAATAACAATAAATTTAAAGACAATAAACAGTAACATCATCAAGGGGATTAACAAATGGTATCGGGTACTGGTATTAGTATCAAATTTATCAAACCGGGAATATTTTCGATACCGGTAAATTTGAAGACAATAAACAGTAACATCATCAAGGGGATTAACAAATGGTATCGGGTACTGGTACCAGTATCAAATTTACCAAACCGGGTATATTTTCGATACCGACTTTTGACATTTTCGGTATCGGTTTGGCACCGGTATTCACCGGTTTTTACCCTCAAATACCGGTACCGTACCAGTACCGACCGGTACCGAACCGTACCGTGCCAGGTATATTCGGTACTGGTACCCACTTTTAGCGATTTTTTGTAACGGTATTTTCTGTACCGGTTGGTACCGAGCTCATCAAATCCTGTAACAACATAGCAACGCAAGTAATTGCACCGTTTAGTTTACTTTTCAGCCACAACCCAATGAATAGTAACATCATCAACGGGATGAGCAAATGGTATCGGGTACCGGTACTGGTATCAAATTTACCATACCGGGTATATTTTCAGTACCGAATGGTACCGACTTTTGACATTTTCGTTATCGGTTCGGCACCGGTATTCACCGGTTTTTACCCTCAACTACCATACCGTATGGTACCGAGCATTTTCGGTGTCGGTACCTAATTTCGTTGATTTTCCGGATTTGTACTTTTGGTGCTGTTACCTGTACCAAGCTCATCCATATTTTAACGTGTTAGTACCGTAATAACTAAACTGAAAACAACCGAATTTCTAACGTGTAGGACGGTGTAGGTCCTATTATTATATATTAGATTATTTAAAATCTTTTTTTTAGGACGAAGTGACTATCGTTACCAGTTACCACATCATTTTTATTTATGTTTTGATATTCGATATCTGTTTGTCGTTACCGACACGCGTTTCGCAGACATTAGGTCCCCGCCGCAACGCGCGGGCGGAAAATCAACTAGTTAGAATATAACAATGTTAGTGATGAAGGGGCTAATTTAGTGTTTAAAAAAATGTATTAACGTTATGAACAATTTACCCTATATTAATTAGGAATTAGGAGCTTTTGTTAATAAGATAAAATTACTGTTTAATTTTTTTTTCTATTTAATTATGAATTTTTTTGTCTTAACTAGTTTTTTTTTTGAAAGGTGAATTTCGATCTAGGTTGTGAACGAATCCACAGCCCCCAAGTCGGGAGCCCCAACCGCCCCACGGACTCCAGGGCCTTGCATGCAGAGGACCCTGTGCCGTTTGACTCGGCTTTCCCCGAGAAACTTCACCACCCCACATCCGTATAGGTGTGGGTTGCCCAGCCGGGGGCTGAGCGCGGTTACTCGAAAACTCGGGCGGTTGCTCAGATTCGAACCCACGCCTGTTGGGATGTTTCCGAATCTTCATTGCTTCCTGGCCACTGGGCTAGAGCCAGTGGTTTTTTGTCTTAACTAGTTGAAGAGGATTACTAGCAACCAAATTGTGTATTACCACTATATCAGGTATTATTAACTGATCTACTGTGTTTAGTTTGTTCTTTACTACCTTTTATTTAGGGTGCACGGGGTACCAGGGGCGGATGTAAAGAGGAACAAGAGGTAGCCTCCGCTACCGCTTGGTCGGAAAATTTTTGACGTTTTTAGTGTAAATTTTGAAAAAATTTGACGTTTTTTCGATTTCGTTACCGCTTGGTCGGAATCCTAGATCCGCCACTGCGGGGCACCTTCGGTGACCCCATGCGGGGAGTGTGCTCACCGTGCTGGTACACCGCCACCAACAAAATTTTACCGCGCGGGGAGTGTTTAGCTCGGTGTGTGCTCACCGATTGAGAGAGTGGAGATAGAGAGGGGGTGATTGGTTGTTAATGTGGGTCCACCCTTTTTCCACCAATCATATTTTATTCTTCTTTTTTTATAAAAAAATAATTGTGTGAGTGGAGTTATGCCAACGTTTGAGTGCAAAATGGGGACTTAAGAGAGGAGTTGACATGGAATAACCTGATTGGTTGTGGCTAAGTGGGGAATACTCCCCACGTGGGGAGCACCCCGTTCACCCTAAGGGTGTAGGGAGTGGTTAAACACTTGAGAGTGACAAACTAAAAAATCAATCAATGAGAGTGTGTCATGTCAAAGTGGTAAACTATGCTCAAAAGTGTTAGCAATGGTTAGACACTTGGTAAAGTGGTAGACTATTTTTAAAAAAAAAAAGAAAAAAAAGTATGATTGGTTGAGATGACATGGACCCCACCACACACCCCCACTCTCTCCCCTCTCCTCCCTCTCCCCGCATCGGTGTTCCCTCACCGATTTTTCTCCCCAAATCGGTAAAACCAATTCGGTAAAATGGTTGGCATTGGTACTGTAACAATCCGGATCAATATCCATCCAAAGTCGTTGTAACGTACCATCACAATGCGCGAGCAAATAACTTGGAATGGTAAAATGATAGATAAATAGTTGCGGATTTAGTATTTATTTTAAAATTACTAAAAGTTCAAATTAAATAATAATAATAAACAATATCTACGGGCGTACCATCACAATGCATAAGCAAACATCTTAAAATGGTAAAAAAAATAGGTGAAGATTTAGACTTACAAAAAGATCAAATTATAAATTAATATTACTATTAATATTAATTAATAATTAAAGTTAATGTTCATGATAAATTTGTTTTCATATATATAACATGAGCAAACACGATAAAAAAATTAGGTGAAGATTTAGAGTTACAAAAAAATCAAATTATAAATTAATATTACTATTAAAATAATTAATTATTAAAGTTACTATTCATGATGAATTTGTTTTCATATGTACAGGTCTTAAAATTTCAAGTCTTTGGTCGAGTCGTATGAACAAGTTTTTAATTATGTCATGGTTGTAATTCGTTTCATGTGTCGACTTTTAAACAATGTTGTCTTGGTAACTTTTAAAACTTGTTGAATGGATGAACATCATGTGCTTTATTTCATATAGCATGGTTATGATATTTGCTATGGTATTAAGAAGTTACACCAAAATAAACCCACGCTTCCGCAAAGCCAGGGTGTGACAAGGAGTCATCTGTTGGTTTGCTCGTGTAGCACTACCAAAGACATTAGTAACTCCGGCATCAGTGAACTCTCCACCGACATGCTTGTCCCTTTGGTGGTTTTGGACGTGTACGTTATCCGCCGTCGGGCCATACGGAGAGCCTTCACCACCGATTTGAAAAGAAGAGTTTGGTTCAGCCATTGAAGAGTATTTTTAAAAAGAAAAGAGATGAAAATGGTTGTAAAAATGCGGTGGGCGCCAATGATGACACACTAGATAATACTAAACTATCTCAGCTGATCGTCTCGTGTTCTATGGTTCAATCTCTATCCTTCACTCGCCAAATAGCTGATTCCACAAGGATGTCCTGCAAAACGAACAACACCGGTGACTCGCCACAAAGAGGAGAAGATGGGGGTTCTCCTTGTGACCACCCTCTTGCGTGAGAATAAGTAATCACTTTGAGGATAAGTGTGTGTATAGAGTAAGAGAGTGAGAAATCGAATCCTTAAACCTAGAGGTAGAGTCTTCTATTTATAGCCGGAGAATAGTGAAGGAGGAGACCTGCCAGCTGGCCAGCGTTCGCCAGCTGTCCGACAAAGAGTAATATCCGTTCTGTCCCCTCTGATGTTGTCAGTCTCTGAGGTGATGTGGGGTACGGTTATTCGCTCCAGCTAGGCATTCGCTTGTACTGGCTGTCGTCTTGTCCTCCTAGGATCTTGCAACCGCTGCTGACGTCTCGCTATTGGTGCCACCTATCGTCCTTTCTGTCTGCAGGAGCATCTTCTTGTCACCAGGTGTCTTCTTTCAGAAGCTTCTAGAACCTTTTAGATGCCTTTGTGTGACGGAGACGCCAGCTTAAAGTGGTGTGATCCCTTTTACATGTGTTTATATATATATGATTTGGGATCATAAGTCTTCAACCACATACATCGCGTATCGTAGTTGGGTAAGCACCTTTCTTTTCAAGTGTAGGTCCACAAAAATACCTTTATCTATCAAGCATTATCACTTGTAATTTTACCACCAAATTAATTAACAGCCAAAACCGTTTAAAATGACCGTAATTCTATTATTGTGAATTGTGATTGCTTATTTAAAAATATCTGCCCCCAAGTGTTTATTTTTATAATATTACTAGGTTATAACCCGGGAATACTCCCGGGTTGTGAATCTTTATATCTAAAAAATAAATATACATCTATATATATATATATATATATATATATTAATAAAAATATACCATGTAGTTGTGAATCTTTATACCCGGGAACTTCCCGGGCAGGAAAAATCAATTTATAATCTAATTATGTCATTAAATAAATTAAAAGAGATTGAGATTTGAGACGTTGAATAACCATAGCGATGATTTTTCCTAATCTTGCCCGCTCAATCCGCAATTAGTTTCACATTAGTTACTCAAAAGACGCCGCAAGTAACGAGAGTTGATGTGTTATGTGCGTGGACAATGCAGACTCCTAGTGTAAATCCTAAATGTTGGGCGTAGAAACGTTGGTTAAATGGCAAAAAACAAGTCTAATATATGAAAGGAAATAAAATTGGAGTCCCTTATTTTTTGGTGGCCCTAAGCGTTAGCCTAGGTTGATAAGCCTTACAGGCCGGCCCTGTTAAATTACTGTCAAGAAAAAAAGAGAAGTTAGTTGAAATAGAAATAGAAGTTCTCAATTCATTGTGATCACAACTCGTCAGTTTCAATAAAGATTACTTGATCTAGGAGCATAAGTAAACTTCATTTCAATGCCAATATACCCGAGTCAAATGATAATTCTATCTAATCAAGTTTTAAATTTATAAAACTAGTAGAATTTCTCCGCACGTTACGGCAGGAATCCGGTAAAATTTATTACGGTATCGACACTTGATATAGCAACCGAAAGACAAAACTCAAAAATCAAGTCATGATATGCACAAAACGACAACGATACATATTTTATGTTGACGAAAACCATAAAAACAAATATTAGTAATGATTTTAAACGAATACCAATAATGATTATGTTGGTACCGTTACCAATGTTGTTCGCCTAAAATTGACGCAACACCAATATTGTTGGGACGATATACGTTTGGTTCGTCACGGTATTGGTATAATATCAATACCCACTATAGTTTACGATATAAAATAGATACTATATATGGCTACCGAAGTTGTTCGCACAATATTCATTCAGTTCATTGTAAGGAAAAAAAGGTAAAGTTTTCGTCAGGGTACTAGTTCGGTTGATCACACTAAAGAACAAAAAAAATATCAATTAGATTTGATTCGTTCGGTTTTGAACAAAACATTTAGTGAAACAAAGATAAAATAAGCACATCCCGTTAATTCTGAATTCGATTACACTATATTATTGGAATGACGAAAAGGACAACAACATCAATATATAAAAAAATTAGTAATACGTATGATTGTGCTAATGATTACTTGTACATTACCACTCACAAAAAAAAACCCGGTTTTAGAAAAAAAAACTTAATATCAAAACATAAATAAAACCAGGCACGTCGAAACAACATACTAAAAATTATATAAATTATGATATATATATATATATAATATAATATAATTAAGTAATAAAATAATTAAAACTAAAAAAAATATTAAAAAATCTATTATGTATAATTGAAAAAAAAAAACAATATTATAAAAATCTTTAAACACTATTCATCAACACTTCCTTTTAATATGTATAATAACTAGTGATATTCTCACGCTTCGCGGCGGGATTACATCGGTATCAATTTGGATTTTTAAGATACCGGCACTCGCTATAGTATTTGAAAGAGAAAACACTACATCTATCGAAAAAAAACACACATCAATACGTTACCGATATTGTTTAAATGATATCGGTTCGGTTCATTTGCATTTCAATTCATGTTTATTTTATTTCAACATTACGATCTATGTTTTTGAAAACGGGCATTGTGCCGCTTTAGTACCAAACCCAATCGAAACTGACTAAACAACATATGTATCGCTACCAGTAGTTATTTTTATTGCTTTTGCTTTCGATAACCTGATGCTGTCTCGCCATCATACCGCATCGAACAACATCGATACCGATATATATTCATTTTATGATTTCATGTTTGATAATTGGTATTTTAATCATTATCTTATAAGTTATATGGAAAAAATATGTTTAAATCAATTAAAGTAAAAAAAAAAAATTAGAAAAAACAAATATTAAAAAGAATAATAAAACGGTATTCATCCTCTCTTTCTATTAATCTGATAAGTTATATGGAAAAATATGTTTAAATCAATTAAAATAATAAAAAAATAAAATAACAAAAAATTAGAAAAAAACAATATTAAAAAGAATAATAAAACACTATTCATCCCCTCTTTCTATTAATATGTACTAGCGGGATTTGCCCGCCCGATGCGGTGGGAAGTTGGTTCGTATCGGTTCGATTCGTTACGCAGAGGATTTGGTTGGTAACAATACGGTTCGACACCTAGTATATAATCATATTTCCAAAAGAATGTACGTCTTTTAGATTAAAAACGAATATCGACAATTCGTCACGGTACTATTTTGAATAAAACTCTTTTTCAAGAAAGCCTATACATGAACAGTGAGGAAAAAACTAAAGGTGGTCGCATATTCGGTTATATAAAGACTATAATGAACGCGAGTTTTCGAAGGAAAATTAAATCAAATAAAAACTAAATGTCCAAGGCGTATATATTTTAAAGTATATCGATACCTGTTCCCGTAATACCGATATTGATAGCGACGTTGTCAATACTTATTTTGTTTGTCACGGTAGCGTTATGACACCGATACTTGGTCAACCCTACGAACGAAAAAAAGATTGTATTTCGAACACAACCTTGTTATTTTGAGCCAACGTAAGCAAGTCATCAAAGAATAGACAAATTAGTAAAAACAAAGTAAATGGGTTAAAATCAATTAGGAAACAAAGAAGAATCAAGCATTAATAAAAAAACAAATATTATTAAAAAAGTAAGTTTACTATTCATCAGAAGTTTAAAATCATATGTATAGATTTTGCCCCGCCCGCGTTGCAGGGCACTAAGCCTAATATTTCTCTCTCATAACATGTCCGTCTGTGTTTCGATTACTTGTACATACTACTCATAAAACGATCTCAAAAAAAATTACATTGAGTCAACCAATTAAATTAAAACACTATCATACTTTGCTTATGAAAACAAAAACGATAGAAAAACAATAATTTTAAACTCGGGGAAGAATAAAAATTACACCGAGTCAAACAATTAAAACAAAGCACTACTATAGTTTTGTAAAAAAAGAAAAAAAAAACTAAAACGATGGCATGACTGTAATTTTACACTGGGATCAAAATCGTAATTTGATTGGGAAAGCAAAGGAAAACGATGGCAAAATGTAAATTTAGATTGAGGGCAAAATGTAATTTGGCTGGGTGGGGAAAAAACAAAACTAATGGATAAACTGTAAATTTAAACGGGTCAAAATCGTAATTTTGAATCGAGGGCAAAATGGTAATTTTTAGTTGGGGTGAAAACATAATTTTATTTTGAACTGGGGGTAAAAACGTAATTTTGAACTGATGGCAAAATAGTAATTTTAAAGCGGGGATAAAATCGTAAATTGGTTGGGCCAATGGGGGAGTGCCAGACAGCTTCCTAACACTATTCCCCCATCTTGTGTATGTAGTTAAACACTTGGGGCAAAATCATAATTCACTGGGAAAACAAACAAAAACGATGACAAAAATGTAAATTTAAATTGAGGGTAAAATGGTAATTTAGCTGGGAGGAACAAAACAAAACAAAACTAATGGCGAAATTGTAAATTTAAACGGGGCAAAATCGTAATTTTTAACCGAGGGCAAAATTGTAATTTTTAACTGGGGCAAAAACATAATTTTATTTTGAACTGGAGGTAAAAACGTAATTTTAAACTGATAGTAAGATCATAATTTTAAAGCGGTGACAAAATCGTAATTTGATTTAGCCTAAAGCAGGTGAACTATTGTTTACCAAATTTCATAAATGTTATACAGTCAATGAAATCAATTAAGTAACAAAATAATGAAATAATCAAAAGTATATATAATATTATAAAAAGATTTGTGTACTGTTTATGAGATGTTTGTTTTAATATGTATAATAATATTCGTTCAACGTTTTAACATTTGTTTTTTGTTAGGTAAAACGGTCTCGCCGCAACTAGCAATGCGTGGGTCTTAAAAACTCATTTAAATTAATAGGGTAAATTATAGGTTTTGTCAGTGTACTGTTTTAGTTAAGAGAAAATTACCAAAATAGCCAAGAAAAAGTTTGACTTACCAAAATAGCCACCTCATGAGTCCTTGAAGAGGGGCATCACGGATTCAAATGCACGGGATGCCTCTTTCAAGACCCCTCATGCATCTTTAAATATGGAAGTGACACGTGTCTCAATGGTTAGGTAGACTCCTCCAATGCCTCAGGCAGACTCTTCCAATGCCTCAGGCAGACTCATCCAATGCCTCAGCAGACTCTTCCAATGCCTCAGGGGTGACCGGAGTGGAATCGGAGATGGTGAACGGTGTACGGTGAAAAGTGAACGGAGATGTAGAGGTTGAGTGGAGGTGTTGTTGTTGGTTTTCGATGATAGTTGCAGGTCGGTGAACAATGGTGGACGGTGTAGGAGGTCCAGCGGTGATTGAGTGGATGGTTGCAGGTCGGTACAGGTAAGTAGCAGAGGTTGAAGGTGATGACGGGCTGTGAGGCTGTGGTGTTAATGGTTATGCGTCGGTGATGTAGAAATATTTTAAGAAAATATGTATGTTTTTAGTATTTTTTTAAAATATTTTAAAGTATTTTCTTAAAATGTTTGGAAGAGTCTGCCTGAGGCATTGGAAGAGTCTGCTGAGGCATTGGATGAGTCTGCTGAGAGGCATTGGATGAGTCTGCCTGAGGCATTGGAAGAGGCTGCTGAGGCATTGGAGGAGTCTACCTAATCATTGAGATACGTGTCACTTCCATATTTAAAGACGCATGAGGGGTCTTGAAAGAGGCATCTCGAGCATTTGAATCCGTGATGCCCCTCTCCAAGGACTCATGAGGTGGCTATTTTGGTAAGTCAAACTTTTTCTTGGCTATTTTGGTAAATAGCTCTTTAGTTAAATCCCGGTTTTAAACTACTGGTTTTTGCCGTGAACACTTTGTGAATTAACTCTTTTTTTCATTTAAGTACATGGAATAACAAATACTTTTATTTAAAGCTTTGAAAGTATTAAAATTAACTGATTAAATTTCTATTGAATCACCGTCGAAAGTTAATAGTGAGGACATACATAAATAAAGTTTAAATTAAAAAAAAAGACCATATAATATAATATTGAGTTATTACACCTATACTAAGGACGGTGAATTCAATAATTAAAACATAAAGTTAAAATTAAAAAAAGACCATACAATATAATATTGAGTTATTACACATATACCAAGACGGTGAAGTCAATAACAAAAAAAAAAAACTAGTAAGATTCTCTCTGCTTCGTGACAAGAATTCGATCGGCATCTGTTCGGTTTGTAGGTATGGACAATCGTTATACTAATTGAAAGAAAAAACCTTAAATCGATCGAAAACAATAAAAACGAATATCAATACGAAAACTGATGTTGTTCAGTTGATATCGGTTTAGATGGTTTGCTTTCAATGCTTATTTTTTTTCAACATTGCCATATAAACTACATTGAAAACGGCTATACTACTGCTATCGTACCAAACCTGTTGGAAATTTTAGTGAAAATGAGTTTTCACTAAATATTTAGGACATCAATAATTATATTTATATATGTGTTGTATAAATAATAATTCGTGAGTTTGTGTTCTATGTTGTGAGAGCATCATAATAATGAATCAAACTCTGTCCAAAATGGAGTTAAGATGAATAGAATATCGATGCTCGAAGTTGAGTGATTGAAGTGAATATTTCTATGTTAGGATTGAACCCTACAAAGGAACAGTTGATAAAGCCAAAACTGGTTCAGAACAGTGGATCTATAATAAGCAGTTGTTTGTACATAATCTCTCCCCTTGAAAGTGGCCCTAACATCTGATGACTCAAAGTGCTTCTCATTCACAACAACTGTTGATCCAAAAGACTGATGAAGAATGAAAGTGCTGAAGCTCAATCTACTGATCTAAAAATGTTCTTAACAACATAACTCAAATCATGATTCTAAAAATGTTCTTAACAACATCAAGAAGCACAAAATAAAGTGCGAGATACAAATTGTCATTTAGTTCAAAAGCCATAAACTTCTTCTTTAAGCTTGATTATCTTCATTCACAAAATTCAACTTCTTCTTTAGATTTTGTGTGTATGTGTGGAGACTGGAGCGGCAATTATAACTGAATATTGTTTTAGGAATAGGATTTAGGGTTAGATTTTCATATTAAATATTAAGTTGGGCTGAATATTTTTTGGGCTAGTATATTTTTTTTTGGGTTTTTAATCTTTAAAATCTATAGTATATATATATATATATATATATATATATATATATATATATATAGGATAAGGATCATGTGAGAAGTAGTAGGCTAAATAAAAAACTTGAGAAGCATTCTGAACCACATATTTTCCCTAAGCAAAAAAATGCAAAAAAAAGGTGAAAAAAATGCAAAATTTTTTTATTTTTTTTTGGAAAAATCGCTGCTTTTTCTTTAAGGGTGAAGGGAGTGGAGCGGTGAACTCTTCGGCAAAGGAGTTTGCCGCGCGGCAACACCGCCGCCGGCCTCCTTTGCCGCTCGGCAATCTTGTGAAACCGGTGAACCTTTGCCGCATCTTGTGAAATCGGTGAAGGGAGTGGGGCTTGGAATATGCAGACAAAAAGGAATATTATGTTGACTTTAATGACATTTTATTTAAAAAAAAAAAGTTTACCACTTTCAAGTGTCTAAACCACTGCCAACACTTTTCACCAAAGTTTAAACTTTTTACCCTCTCTGACGTGGCACACTCTGATTGATCCATTTTAAAGTTTGCCACTTTCACCTGTTTAACCACTCCCTTCACCCTAAGAATTAAATTTTTTTTTGGATTTATACACATGTGTATATTGTTAATCTTTTAACTATACATATATGTATATTGTCAATTATACATATATGTATATACATGTTTAAAATTGAAAAATAAGTGTTATTTAGGGTTTAGCATTAGTATTTAGGGTTTAGCATTAGGGTTTAGGGTTTAGCTTTATGGTTTAGGGTTTAGCTTTAGGGTTTAACATTAGGGTTTAGCATTAGGGTTTAGCAATAGTATTTAGGGTTTAGCATTAGGGTTTAGCTTTTGGGTTTAGCATTAGGGTTTAGCTTTTGGGTTTAGCTTTAACTTTTGGGTTTAGCTTTATCTTTAGGGTTTGTATTAGGGTTTAGCATTAAGGGTTTAGCTTTAGTGTTTAGTTTTAGCTTTTGGGTTTAGCATTAGGGTTTAGCTTTAGGGTTTAGAATTAGGGTTTAGCATTAGGGTTTAGCTTTAGGGTTTAGCTTTAGGGTTTAGAGTTTAAGGTTTAGCATTAAGGTTTAGCTTTAGTGTTTATGGTTTAAGATTAACAATATACACATTTTTTCAATTTTAAACGTGTATATACATATATGTATAATTGACAATATACATATATGTATAGTTAAAAGATTAACAATATACACATGTGTATAAATCCAAAAATTTTTTTTTTTTAATCCTTAAAGAAAAAGCTGCGATTTTTCAAAAAAAAAATTTTGCATTTTTTTTGCATTTTTTGCTTAGGGAAAATGTGTGGTCCAGATTGCTTCTCAAGTTTCTCAAATAGGGTGGACTTCTCTTAGGATCCCTACCCTATATATATATATATATATATATATATATATATATATATTATATAATATATAATAAATGAAAGTTATTTGGGCCACGTGTCACTTGATTAGGGCATCCTCAGTTCTCTTTTCCCGCCCAACAGTGCCATCCCCTTTTCCTTATATAATCTCTCTTCTCACTTCTAATCTTTGTTTACAAACCTTGGGTTCTTTCTCTCTCTCTATATTCAGGTGATTCAAATTCAAATTTCACAAACCCTGCAAATTATTGAGATAATTCTTTCCATCCAAACCTTAATCTTCTTCAGACGCCACCATAAAATCTTCTTTTGTTCATCGATTACTTCATCAAAAGGTTTGTTCTTTTTTTTTAGTTGAAATACTTTCATGATTTCCTCTTATTTACACTAATCCTAATTTCTACTCGTAATCTAATCATATGGTTCCAGGGTTGTTGTCATCAAAGTTGAAATCCGCTTAGCTGCGGATAGATTTCTGCCATAAGCTGGTATGTTTGAATATGTTTTGAAATTAGCGTTTTTTTCTAGATGGTGATGATATGAGTATAACATCTGTTGATTATTGATGTTTGAGTATGTTCAGCCATTATTCTTTCTGAAATTAGAGTTTCATTGGTATTATCTGTTTGTAACAGCAGTGGTTCAGCATCTACAGTGGATTCAACATCAGGTGTTTGCTATTATTGTTTGATGTTGTTTGCTATTATTGACTGAGGTTCTTTGCTATTGTTGTTTGATGTTGTTTGCTATTGTTGTTTGCAGTTGAAGATATCTTAATTAAGGTAATAATTGTATTACATCCTGTTGAAAATTAGAATTGATAAATTTAGGAAAAGTGAGGTTGAAAGTTAATAACCCAACAGTGGAGCATTTCATTCTACAGGTTCCATAAATTAAGGGTATTCTCATATAATGATGATGATTGTTCCACGGTTGTTTCCAGTATTATTGTTCCAACATCGTTTAAAGTATGTGTTTTTTGCTACTCTGATTTTCAATTTTGAGTTTTTTATTTTGAAGTGATATACTCTAATTCTCGGTTTATATTTCAGTCTAATCACAGTTGTTTGAAATTCATACAATCTGTTGCGGGTTATTATAGGTTTGTATTCAAAGAAGCATAAAGTTTAATTAAACACAAAGAAAGATTATTAAATTTATAGTTTACTTGCTTATGTCTAAATGATGATGATGATTATAATTGACTTGTGCAGAAGATGATGATGGAGAACCCACAGTAGTTCCTACTAAACGCAAGAAAGGATCTGCTATTGTTGTAAGATAAGATTTTATGTTACTAGAGAGTCTAAAGTAATGGTGTTTCCCCCTTTTTTGTATTAAAAGAAGCATAAAGTTTGTTTTAAAGGAGCTCTTTATGAACAAAGACTGATGAGGCCTATCCACTGTTGAAGACAAGGTCCTGTTAAAGACAAGCACTTTATGTATTTGAGTTTGATTAATCAAAGGAAAACGACTGTTTAGTATCAGCAGTGGTTCAGCATCTACAACGGATTCAAATTTAGTATTTAATTATCAGTGGTTCTTATGTAACTTTAGTATTTCATTATGAGTTTGTTTCATGTTGTAAGAATCAGTGAATTCTCAGATAATAGATTGCTTTGCCGGATTAGATTATGTGTTAAATTATAGTTCTTTAAGTGATTGTTTCGTTTTCTTGAATTCTATGTAATTTTGTAAAGAAGTACAATAACAAACAGTGGTTTTAACATTTGTTTGCAATTTGGTCAATAGTTAATGGAAACCCCTGTTAGGTTGAACAGTAGATGTTATTAACTTAAACATCTGTTCAGGAAAACGACTGTTTGCACTTTATGTACCTAGAGTTTGATTAATCAAAGGAAAACGACTGTTTAGTATCAGTAGTGGTTCAGCATCTACAACGGATTCAAATTTAGTATTTAATTATCAGTGGTTCTTATGTAACTTTAGTATTTCATTATGAGTTTGTTTCATGTTGTAAGAATCAGTGAATTCTTAGATAATAGATTGCTTTGCCCGATTAGATTATGTGTTAAATTATAGTTCTTTAAGTGTTTGTTTCGTTTTCTTGAATTCTATGTAATTTTGTAAAGAAGTACAATAACAAACAGTGGTTTTAACATCTGTTTGCAGTTTGGTCAATAGTTAATGGAAACCCCTGTTAGGTTGAACAGTAGATGTTATTAACTTAAACATCTGTTCAGGGTTAAACAGATGTTTGGGGTTTAACAGATGTTTGGCTCTAAACCAAACATCTGTTTAAGGTCAACATCTATTTGAGTATTGGTCCTGTTGTGAAATTTGTTTGACCCAACAGTGGTTTTAAACCACCAGATAAACATCTCTTTATGTGCAAACACATGTTTATGGTCAAACTTCTGTTTATGAGCAAACTTCTGTTTAAGGCGAAACATATGTTTCTTCAAAATCTGTTGACCATTGACTGACCAAACATCAGTGTTTAAAAAACTGTTGGGTATCCACTGATAGGAAAAATAACCACTGCTCACTTTTTTTATTGTTGGCATCTATTGATATTGACCATCAGTTGTTTTCCTAAAAAACAGCCACTGCTCACTTTTTTGTTATTGATGGTGTTAATTAGTGATAGATTGAAATTATCAAATAAAAACTAGAATTACAATGAAATTACCATTTTACCTCATCTTTACATACCAATGAGGTAAGATTTCCTCCAACATTGTTTTGATCATACAATTTAAAAAATTCTTTATAACTATTTGTTGGAAATCAAATCAGTAATTAATGCTAATTTCTTGAGCTTTGGACATTTAAAACATGCAAAATGTGAATTTCAAACTCACGGTTTAAAAATTAGAAAAGTCATCATGACAATGACAGTTGCTTTCAAATCATCATCAGTAATTACTGATAATATCAGTAATTACAGAAAAGTCATAATGACAATTGACGTTCGGTATCTACTGATAGGAAAAAATAGCCACTGGTCACTTTTTTATTCTTGACATCCATTGATATTTACCATCCATGGTGTTAATTAGTGATATATTGAAATTATCAAATAAAAACTATAATTAAAATGAAATTACCATTTTACCTAATCGTTACATTGCAATGAGATAAGAGTTCCTCCAATATTGTTTTCCTGATGAAATTTAATGTTAAATTAAAAAATAAAAAAAATACTTGATGGGTATTTGTTGCAAATCAAATCACTAATTAATGGTAATTTCTTCAGCTTTGAACTTTTAAAATATGCAAAATATGAATTTCAAACTGATATCTCTTAATTAAAGTTAAAATAAATATTAGAAAAGTCAACATCACAATTGCTTTCAAATCAGATCACTGATAATATCAGTAATTTTGAAATTTTGAAATTTTGAAATTAAATTTATGCAAGATGGTAATTTAGAATTGACGTTCTCTCTTTTTTTTTCCCTACTTTGCATATGATTACTAATATTTATTTACTTTAATAAGGAGGGATATAAAGATATACACTACTTACCTTTCAGTTCCCAATAAACATCATCACAATTGCGGTCAAATCAAATCAGTAATTACTAATAATATCAGTAATTTTGAAATTCAAAATTCAAACCATATATATTTTTATCCTTAATGTTAAATTAAAAAATAAAAAAATACTTTTTGACTATTTGTTGCAAATCTAATCAATAATAATTAATTGTAATTTCTTGAGCTTTGGACTTTTAAAATATGTAAAACTAGAATTTCAAACTGACGGTTATTATCTCTCAGTAATTTTGAAATTTTGAAATAAAAAATATGTAAAAGGTAATTTAAAATTGACGTTCTCTTTTTTTTTTCCTACTTTGCATATTTCAGTTCCCAAAAAACATCATAACAATTGCTTTCAAATCAAATCAGTAATTACTAATTAATATTAGTAATTTTGAAATTCAAATTTCAAACCATATATATTTTTATTATTCTATAAATAAGATACAATTATCTGGTTTCACATTCAAATCTCGCTCGCTCATATATGTGACCGTATCTTTCTCTCTCAAATGCATCTTTCTTGTGATTTACCCTTAATTTCCCATTAGACTTCTTTGTTCGAATGTTTGTTGATAATGTTTACATGTTATCGTTCCTGTATCATTGTTCCAACATCGTTGTTTCAATGTAAATTCGCATCCCACATCAACCTTTCAACATCGATGCTGCAGTATAATTGTTGCAACATCGTGAAAAGTTGCATGTGTTACCTTTTTTGATGGCAGAGATGCAACTTTAAAGTTACATGTGCCATTTTTTTTCGATTTCCGTTAAATCCAAAGTCACGTTTTCTTGCTCCAGGAAGATTTTCTTCTTTTAAAGAAAGTATACATTCGTCCAAAGCTCGTGAAAACTCAGATGTGCAATAAAAATGAAAAAGACACGTTTGAATTTTAGATTAGTTTCTTATTCTTATTTGTGTTGTCAGTAATATGGAGTGTGGTGATAGAGACGTGCAGTTTATGGTGATGCTGAAGGACATACATCAAGAGGTTCAGCAATAGATGTAGTAGAAACTAAAGTTTATTAGTTCTTGCTGTTATTCTTAGATTTGAACTTGAATATTGTTCAGTATGTCATGTAATTATTGGACTTTTAGTTTTAAGGTCCTGAATAAATGATTAAATATAATTTTATGAATATTTGTTGTGTTTTATTTTTACTTATTATTTATTGTTTCAGTAATATTTAGATTATGTTGATGTTGAATTGTGTCTGAAGATCTGTTTGGTAAGTCAACAGAGGATTAATAGTGTCAAGGATTTGTTTAATGGTCCAACTCTGAAAGGGTGGTGTGGTTATAACAGCTGATCATGCTAAGGACTGTTATAATTAATTCCTGCTCCATATAAAGACTGATGGGCTTATTGTCTCATGAGGGCTATGCACTGTTGAAGGCAAAGTCCTGTTAAAGACTAGCACTTATGGTGTAGTTATAACAGCTTCTACAGCGGATTCAACTTTAGTATTTATGTATCAGTTTTTCTTATGTAACAGTGTTTAGGACAAACATTGGTTCTCTATACTTTATCTCTCGAGACAAACCTATACAAACTCAAAGATTAACCATTGCCCAACAACAAAAGTGGTTCATCATCAACAGTAGATATTCTATCTTTGTTTTTGTTAACAGTATTTATATGTCCAAACTATTAATATTATATCTTTGTTTATGTTAACAGTATTTATTTAATTTCAAACATCTGTTTATGTTCAAACAGATGTTTCAGGTCGAATATTTATTTAATTTCAAAATTTTGTTTATGTCCAGATTAGATGTTTAACAGTATTTAATTTAAAACATTGTTTTAATGATAAAATGGCAAGTTAAATTACAAAATAAAAAATATTCTTGATGACTATTTGTTGCAAATTAAATCAATATCTATCCACTGTTAGATAAAAAACAACTACTGCTCACATTTTGGAGGTTGACATCCACTGAATAAAAGTGAAGTACACTTGGATGATTATTAAGCTCCTCATTTTGATTGTTTGGGTATAGTATTCTTCAAATTGGTCTTTTCTTGCAAACAGTTTTTAATGTCAAACATTTGTTTAAGCGCAAACATGTGATTGTTAAATGTTATCCACTGCTGAAGGCCATCCTCTATTTCTTCATAAACAACTGTTGACCACTGACTGACCAAACATCTGTGTTACATTTTGTTGGGTATCCACTGATAGTTAAAAAATAGTCACTGCTCCCCTTTTATTGTTGATATGCACTGAAATTTACAATCATTGGTTTTTTTAAAAATCATCCACTGCTCACATTTTTATTGTTGATGTGGTTAATTAATTATAGAATGATATTATTAACTGAATACTAGAATTACAATGATAGGTTAACTATATTATCTAATCGTTACATTCCAAAGAGATAAGAGTTCCTCGAATATTGTTTTGGTGATAAAAATTAAAGTTAAAATAAAAAATAAAAAAAACTGTTGTATAAAATCAGTGTTTTAACACACTGATGGCTATCCACTGCTAGCAAAAACTTACTCACTGTTCTCATTTGTGACTGTTATCATCAGAGGTTGGCACGTGGACAGTACATAGCGGTAAGATCTATTAGTAACCGATGCCACGTCAGCATTCACTATTTCACCCAAAAAAAAAAACCCTGATCAAAACCCCCAAACAGTGTTTTTACTGTCGAATCGAATTCTAAATTCTTTTCTCAAAGCAGTTATCATCCATTTCTCTCAAAATCACTCATCCTCTTCATCGTCTTCTTCCTCTCGCAATCATAATCAAATCACGATGTCTCTCCCACGCAAATCCACACATAACTACTTAGGTCTACTTGAAAAACCCAGTCACACCAAAACCTTCAATTCCATCATTGATGTTCTGTCTTCTTCAAAGTACAAAACTTTGTTGACTTGTGATGCTCCGATCTACATGGATACCCAGCAAGAATTCTGGAAAAATGCTAAGTTGGAAACTAAGGATAAAAATCCCTTAGCCATCAATTCTTCTATAAAGGACGTTCCAGTCACAATAACACCTCAAACCATTTCGGAAGTTTTTGAACTCGATGATCTTAAAGGTAAAACATCTTTCCCTAAAGAAGAGTATCAAACGTTTTTCATTCAAATGGGTTATGAAGAGGAAATAAAAAAAGACACTTTAGAAAAAGGCAGTTTTCCTCCTGCCACAAGGTTTTTGTTTCATACCCTACTGATGTGTGTCTCAAACAAGACCACTGCTTTCAATGAAATCCCATTGAAGATTCAATATCTAGGTTATGCTATATTACATGGTGAAAATTTTAACTATTCCCAGGTAATCTTCAATTATCTTGTTAGAAATGTTAATAAAAAGGCGTTTTTGCTCTTTCCAAGGTTTTTAAGTTACTATTTTAAAAAGAAATTTTCTGAAGATAATGCCCATGTGCTTATCCAGGGTAATCCTTTTTCAATTAAGAGCCTCACTACTGAAACCTTTACAAGGATGTCAAAACTTTCCAAAACACAAGCAGAGGTTCCTGAGCAGACTTCAGCAGCTACCACTGCTCCTCAGGCACCTGCTGTTGAGCCCACTGCTCAAGGTGATGATAGCAATAAAACAACTGCTGTTAAACCCCCACCTAAAACCACCAAAAGACCAAAACAGAAAAAATCACAAAAGCCCCCCAAACCCAAAACAAAGGTAACTCTGGAAGATGAAATCCCAGAGCAACTACCAGTCACAACACAAAAGTCACCAATAACCACTGCTGCTACTACCTCACAGCAGTTGGAAGAAAGATCTCAACCTGAGCCTCAAACTCCTCCTGCTTCTTCTAAAAAGAGCAGGTTGTAATAATAGGGACACCAAATTATGATCAGTGTTGTAAAAGTCGCTAGGCAGTCCCTAGTCGGCCGACTGGGGAGTTGGGAGTAATCGGAGTACTCGGAGAGTACTCGGGGAGTACGCGGACATGGTAAATATAAAGAAAATTAATTGTTATATATTATTTATGTGTTAAAATAAGCATAATTCATGTCAACTGAGTATAATTTAAAATGAAACATGTTTAAAGTTCAAATATTCTGAATACAAGTCCGACTAGTCTGAGTACAAGGCCGAGTAGTCCGAGTACAAGGCCGAGTAGTCCGAGTACAAGGCCGAGTAGGCCGATTTTGACCGAGTTTGACCGATTAAAAGTCAACAAACCACGTTGATCGCCTAGACCGACTAGGCCGACTAGGCTCCGACTAGGCCGACTAGGCTTCGACTAGGCCGACTAGGCTCCGACTAGGCGCCGACTAGGACCGAGTACTCCCGAGGCCGACTAGTTGCGACCGCCTAGGAGGAAGTCGCCAAGGTGGAGGTCCGAGGACCGAGTACTCGGCCGAGGAATCCGACTTTTGCAACACTGGTTATGATGCTCTGGAATCACTTGATTCCATCATCCACAGCCCACTGCCCGGGGCAAATTCTCTTTCTACACCTATCCTCACTTCTCAAATCCCCCCAGAAACAAAACTTTTGTTGGATGCAGTTGATTTAGCCCGGACACAAACCAGTTCTTCTCAAACACCTGTTAATGAGAATATACCTCAACAAGTGATTGGGTCTGGTGTCTCAATCATTGCTAACCCACCAACAACTGAGGAGGTTAGACTGCAGGAAATACAAGTACTTCCTGTCAGTAGTTCAATTGGAGCAGCAACTACAGGTGTTGGATCCACTGATCTACACCTGGCCAATTGTTTCATCAATAAGACTCCTCTGAAGGCAATTTCCTCTCCAGCAACTGTGATATCCGCTGCTGTCTTTGTTCCAACCCCTGGTTCTATTAAAAGGATCCCAATTGCTGAGGAAAGAAGTCCCCAGTACCAAGAAAAAGGGGCATCTGTGGATGACTTTTGGGAAACTTTCCCTAAGTCAACTGCTGATACAACCACTGCCAGTGGGAAATCAGATGATCCCATTAACTTGGGTGATGGTTTAATGTACAAGGAATTAAGGGAGAGGGTTAAGAAATTGGAAACTTCTGTTGCAGATATTAAGTCAATGCTCCAACAGTTGCTACAAGCCCAAAAGGCAACACCCACTGCAGCACCAGATACAACATCTGCTCCATCATCTGCTCCTACTCCCATTGAGCTTTGGAGTTTATTTCAACATGTGCTTCACCAACAAAGGGCATATTCTGATCATCAACATGAAATACAGATTCAAAAGATCAAAAATATGATGGAAGCTAGGTTTATGGATACACAAGCAGACATAAAGGCATTGAAGGCCCACTCGCTGAAAACCACTGGTTCTGCTCCTCCTACTATCATCTTTGTGGACAACCCACCACCAGCTGATGCCAAAAAGTGGGAGAAAATGAAGCAGCTAAAGAAAAAGGGATATGAAGATGGTTTGTACATTGCACCAGACAAATCCACTATGCTTGCAGAGATACCTAAGCCAGATGGTACTAAAACGGTTGATGTAACCACAAATGCCATTTCTTATGCAAAAGGAACGGTAAAAAGGGATATGGAGGCAAAGGATAAAGCAAGGTGGGAACATGAGAAAAGAGTTTGTATGGAGAAGGATGAGCAGGGTGTTTCTGAGGCCAAGAATGAAGAAAATCCTGAGCCTAAAAGAAAACAGCCCACTAGAAAAGTGAAGGAACCCAAATCCACACCTCCCAAAAGCTCCACACATCAAACCTCAAAACGAGCAGATGTTAAAACATCTGTTGTATCGACAGCTGTAGGTACTTCAGTTGTTTCAACATATGTTACACCAACAATTTGCACCACTTCAACACAAATTCAATCCACTGCCTTACCACAAATCCCATTACCATCAAAAACATCCTCATTACTACCAACACCACCTGCCAAAAAGGAAAATACTTCAGGTGACACATCATCTGTTGTAATGGTAACAGTGGTTGAAACACCAGTTGTTTCAACAACTGTTAGTCAACCATCTACTACTCAAATCACTACCACTCAACGCACCAAAACACCACCAACCTCTCCAAAACATAAAAGGAGGAGGATAATTCTGAATGTTGATCCTTCAACACCGCAAACATCCACCCAACCATTGTCCCTTGTTACCATTCCCAATGCTGTCCCATTCTCTTCAGCACAAGTTTCAAATTCAAACACTGCCATTCTTCCTGCAGGAGTCCTGTATCCATTAGAACTGGAAGCAGTTAGAGAGGAGATCATATCCTTCTACTCTGAAGATGACCCTGCTAAAAGGAACTTGCCATCTGTTCAAGGATATCCAAGGCCTAATAACATTAATGAATACTTGAAGTTAAAGGCTCAACAAGCAGAGGATATCTCCAAAAGAAATACACAAGGAAAATCTGATATAGAGATTCAAACATTTTACCAACATTTGCTAACCCAAGTGAAAATTTTGGAGCAGTTTTCAAAAGATCTCTGTCAAAATTTATCAGAAAGAGCTGATGAAACTTTGAGGAAAGATTATATTGACTATATCATGGCTTACAAAACATACAAGAGAGAAAAGTACAAGTACAAAGAATGGACCATCAGTGAGCTAGAAAGTGAAACAGCCAGAATTCAAGATATGATCAAAAAGAATTCAAGATATGATAAAAAAGAAGGTGAAGCACACTCCTCCTATCTGGGCAAAGTTTAAGAAAAATGTACCAGATAGGTCTCTACAGCTGAAGAGAATGAAAGAAGAGTTAATAACAGCTAATTTTGGGTCAAAGAACCAAGTGTCAAGGTGGAAAGAGGATAAAGTGTTTTTCTCTTACAAAAAGCTGGAAGAATTAAGAAAGAAAGATCCTAATGTTCCCCAAAAGCCTGTTTACCCTGAAGCAGTGGTTCCAGCTATGCCAAAAAAGCTACAAATCAGGAGATCCTAATACAGATTCGTTGGACTTTGAATTACAATTCAAAGGGCAAGTCAGGGAATTTTTGATGAGGCAATAA